>JAPYYV010030016.1:0-10235 GCA_030522625.1 Copidosoma aretas | reverse complement strand
TTCTTATCGCTGTAAAAAAAGATACAGTACTTTTACTGTGAAATTTTTCGCCTCTCTCATAAGAGCCCATGTTAAAAAACAGAACTTTGGGTTTAATTTGCTCAAAAACTGTGTTGAGGATTGGTCTGAAATTTTGACACAACATTTCTAACAACTAAACAAATAGATTCCAATAGTTTTTATCACAATCTTATCGTTTTGACTTCACGGACGAACCTCCTTAAGGTTACTAAATTTCCTGCTCAAGCAGACTAGACACTAGACTGCAGGAGGGACGAAAGTAAAACATGGCTGCAGCTGTGAAGCAGACGGTTATTAATCAATTGACCACGAATTTTCGACCAGGCAGGAAGAAAAATAGTATACATCACTCGGGACTAAAGTTGATCATCTTTCCCGGCGGCTTGCCCCCCCCCGAGGCGAACTCTGCCAGGACGAAAGATCAACTTTCGTCCCCAGGTGAGTAATGTACTATTTCCTTCCTCGGGCCTTTTTGGAACCCTGGTACACCCTCGGTAGGAAAAATAGCATTCGTAACTCGATCGTAAAAGCTTCTTTACGAACCCCGTTACGTCCCTCGCCTACGGCTCGTGCCGTAAACTTCTCGGTTCGCAAATTAAAGCCTTTCCAATCCCGTAAGAAAACTACTATTTTCTCAATTAATCATACAAAATAGTAGATTTGCTTTGCAAGTACCCGCGAGCCCTGCAGTCTGTAAAATGTTAATCGATGAGGAACAAACAGAAAGATTTCTCCTTTATAAAATTAAGTATCTATTGTGCTCAAGTACTCGTTTCAAGTTTGGATTTGATCTCTAAAAGGAGAAGAAACGTTTTACAATGTCATTTGCTTGCCAGGTACGGAACCTTTTTTTTCTTTCTATATTTGCAAATAAAAATTTTAAAAGAGTGTTTCAGAGTAAACGTGTGGATCTCATCGGAATACAATATTGTATTGAACTCTTTTCACCAAAACGCCAAGTAAAGGCTCTGAAAACGGTTTAAAAATTTGTGTGCTTTTTAGTCAATAAAGTTTTTATAAAAATAAAACAGGTTTTAAGAAGGTACCACCTCATAAGAAATTAACCCTTAGTTTACAGGTCAATAAAGTGATCATAAATATTAATGTAAAGTTTGCAGACCCCCGGTTCTTTCAAAACGGAGAAATCTATATGAAACTTTGACATGGTCTTTTATGGAAAATTGTGAAAATTTGCTTTCTACAAAAATATAATGATAGAATTTACAGCGCGAAAGTGACAAAATTGCAGCCAATAGTGAATTAATACCTGATAAATGCGAGGCTACATGTGTATGAGAAACAATTACAGTTGTGAGCGAAGATATATAAATATTCCTAACAGTAAACAAAACTACCATGTTAAAAAATAGGAAATGGGCGTGCGGTACTAACCTAAAAGTGCGGTACCTCCTTAAGAGTGAATTTTTTATTTCAATGTATTTTTTATCCATTATTCTTTTGAATACGATAATATTCTAAAAAATTTATAACGATTACAGTGTAATAAAGTATCCATTTGCAGAATTAAGTAGGGGATCACCAGGTATGTATATATATGTATAACATAATTTTCGAAAAACTCGACTTGAACTATGAGAAAAGAAGTTGCTTTATTTATTAAAATATTGTTTTACAACTCATTTTCATTGCATGAAATTGATTTGTAATGATACATTTAAATAAATTTTTGACTTATGAACACTACAACATTGAGACACTTATAATATTTCAGTTAATTATTTATTCTGTTCAATTCTTGAATTTTACTGATAGCTGATTCGACGATATGCTAATAGATGTTGGTGATATGATATGCACCTATTACCAACCACCCGGTAAATAGATCGTCAAGAGCCCGTCTGAGTCAATATTCAACTCGACCTTATCCAAATCACAGTTTTCGGGAAATTTACAGGAACATAATGTCTTTCCGTCATCAAAATCAAACAACTCGCCGATGATCGGTTTTCCTTTTATTAAAATGCCTGGGTCACCACAAATTGTTATAAACTGTGTAAAAAACATAGTTGTGTGTAAAATTACGTGTTATCATTAGAGAGAAACTTTATTAACATTGTATGCACGATATATAAAGATATTAGACAAGATCACACATTTATGCCGAAAAATTTTTACGAAACAAATTTTTATTGAAGTTTCGTAACAAACTATATAGTAATACAAATCAAAAAAATATAAAAAACTCTCATACGTACTTCGGCTTTTATTGTATCAGGGTCGAATTCGTAGCAAGGAATTTGGATACTCCTATCGGCCTACAAAAATACAATTTTAACAAATTCAAATAAATTCCAGTCAAATTACATGCACAGTAAATAAATAAAATTGCCGATGTCGGTACCTTGTCTGTTGAAATGTCGTTACGCGTAATGGTGAACGATCTTGATTCAGCGGGATGAGACGACATAGCGATTTCGGCAAAAATACCAGGGTTTAACTACTTGGGTACTATTTCGAAGAAGTTTTAAAAGCAACTGGAGAATAATGAACTTGTTCTAGCGTTGCTACGTGCATATAGCTAGGGACTGACAGCGTATTTGATGCTTATAATAACCTCGATTATATCTATGCATACTAGGTGCTGAAACGGCCTATTCTATCGGGGGTTAGCGCTGCGTGCAATAATAAGAGAAAAATGCGTTATTAATCTCTTATTATTTTAGTATTTGTAAAAGTCAAATAAAAGTATGGGAATTTCTCTTATAAAAGGATGGCAACATAATGATGCAAAAATTTCAGGTTGGCAGTTAGTTACGATTTTTTATAAAATGATAAACATAAATAAATAGAATTATATGCGTACAGTGCCACAGTTTTGATATTAATTTTCATTCAAAGTGTAATTTAACGGCCGGCGCTGTTTCTTCGGCCTTCTTTAAAAGAACTAAAACTACTCCTGAATTGAGTAATTTTCTTTTTTACTGATGATATTTTGCTTTTTTTGTCAGTCAATTATTCTAATTTACGTTTATGATTAACTAGATTTTATCAACAAAGCTCTCGATGGAACATTATTTTTACCGTCCCCCTGCCTAAAGTTGCGTGTACACCCGCATAAGAGTGAGTAAAGCAAACCATTGTCTCCCTACTATTTCGATGCACAGAAGCACATATCGCATATCTTTTTCTACGCGCGTCCAAAAACTGCAGCCTACTTCATATCTGTGGCTTCCCGGACTAACCGATTAAGTCTATTTTTTTCAAAATTGAGTCAAGACCGGAAATCACATCTTTTTATAGTGTACTTTGAGCTACCCATTTTCCGTAATAGGTACAAAACCCAAGCGAATAACTGCAACTTTCTCGGGCTAACCGAATAACTGACACTCGTCCCGGACTAACCGAATAAGTGATATGAAAAATCGTTGCTACAGCGAGCATTAATGATCTTTACGTGCATAAATTATGGGAGAATATTGTACTTAGTAATTTTCTCCCATTTTAGAAGAGATTTGATGCAAATCAGTAGCTTTTTACAATACTATTTTACGCGAATTTCACTAATTTGTTTGCATGCTTCAGGCATGTTAAACTTAGGTTTGGAAAGAGGAGGTTCAAATTTTGCTAAAAGTCTAGTTATGCAACGCAGCCTGTAGCCTATATTAATAAATGATATTCCGGCATCTTATTCAATAACAAGCAGCATAGATAATTTTCATGCTATGGCAAGCATCATTTGCACAGATTACAGTCAGTGTGTGCAGTCGTGCTAGTACGGATAGTTCAAAGCGGTGGTGTGGTTTTTTCTTACACCATGGGCAGGTAAGCAGCTGAAATTCTAACACTAGCATTGGTTAAACTTGACAGGTGTTACTTTTTCCCCCACTGGTGCACTACAGCATCATGCTCTGCTTGGCACGTGATAAACTGATCTGTAACTCTTTCCGTATTTGGACTTGAATGTCCGAGCAGTGAGTGTGCTTGTAAATGCATCGGTTATGGATTTTTTTTGGTGGTACTATTATTATAGTCTTTGACCGCCCAAGACTGTGTAATAGATTTAAAAAAAAATTCCATAACACAGTTAAATATTTTCTAAATTCTTTATCGATAAGCCATTGAAACGGGCATTTTGCCTGTCTCTCCTCTAACTGCACCTACGTTAGTGACAGTTTTTCGAACGCAACTTTCTTCAAGTTACGAAACCATCACTTTACCGACCGATCCACGCCAGTCCGCACCGCCAAGGATCCAAATTTCAATTTGACCCCCGCACTGCAGCGGTGGACGAAAAAAAACTCGAACAGCGCCTCAACAACCCAAAGTTCGGATCCCTCGGCTTGAACTGTACGCTTCGCTAAAAACACCAAGCTCTTTCCTTCGGCGGGGCACCCGGGAGGGGGGGGGGGGGCGAGGGAAAAAGACCTGAAAATCCTTCCGGGCGCCCGAGTAAACGCGCCCCTCGCTAAACATGGGGCGCGCGCGTGCCAAAATAAACCCCGGCCCCGCAATCGCGGACAAAAGAACCCCATTACAGCGGCACAAAGGACGACGACTGGACCACGTATATATTACGTGCTTACCTCCGCTCGGCCAAAGGCGGCGGGGGGAACGAGCAAAGAGAAGCAGCTCCTGCGTCTTCCAGAATTGGGCCGAGAAAACAACGTTGCAGCAGCAGCGCTCTGCTGGCCGACCGAGTTTCGTCGTCGACCGGCAGCCGAGCCCGATAACGACTCGCGTTCGCTCGGTATCCTGCGGGGACTTTGCTTCCGGAAGGGGATAAGACACCACGCTCCGCCGAGTAACGAGCGGGGGACGGTCGGGCAGGGGGGTAGACGTGACTCCGCTCCCTCCGGGGGAGGCGAGTTTTTCCCTGGATGAGGCGCGCGTATATACACTGCCGCCGCGGCTCTGCTAACCCAGTGAGGGATTTTTTTTTCCTCAGTTTCCCTTACAATTGACGGATTATCCGCGGTTGCAGGTTTGTCCGGCCCGCTTTTGTAGCGCGGTCTGTTCACCCGAGGTGCGTTGGTGCTGGGCGTTTGATCCGGACTTTTTTGTGGCTTGAATGGTGGCAGGTTATTTACAAGATCGGGTGTTAGGAAGCAAATTTTTTCTCTAGAACCAGTCCCGGATGTATGTTGGAAGACGAGGTTTGAAAAAAAAAATATTTTGAAAATTGACCTTCGTAAGGTTTCAGCCTCGAGGCTCGCGTGTTGCTCAGCATATAATTATATGAATGAAGAATTATTTAAGATTACGTCTATGTATGTCCTCCTTTTCTACGGTGAATTAAAAAAAAAATTTAGTCTGGATTTGATGCATGACATATATTCTGTACACGATATTTAGTCAATAGGTCGTGTGCTCTCACTCTTTCACCGTAATATATTGTAGCTCTCGAACTGATTTATTATAGCGTAGCATCATTTTTCGAACCATACTGTGGCTCTACCGGTTCTGCTACCAAATAGAGATACAGTCTCGGCTAAGGTAATCCTACTTCAATTAAAACGAAAATCTAAAATTTTTTCGTTCGATATTACTGCTGGGTCGATGAAATAAATTCAGGCCTTAATGGAGAGCAGAATTAATTAACGATTTCAATTTCCAACCTCAACCCATTAGTTATGCACTTTACCAGACGCATTTACAATGAAATTCCATCCCACTCAAGATACAGTCTCGGCAATTTATTCATCCGCTGGATGCAAAAATTTCCACAGCTACCATACCACACGCCTCACCCCCCCCCCCCCCCCCGGCGCCCCCCCCCCCCCCCCCCCCCCCCGCACAGCTCCGAGCGTCACTCCAAATCCCGAAACTACTGTTCCACGGCGTGACGAGCACGACCGAATGAGCAAATCCTATTACCCGCTCCGAGACGGTGCACGCGCGGCATCGGCGAAACTGTATACCAGAGAAGAAGAAGAATAAGAAGAAGCAAAGATCGCAGCGGGAGAGCCAAGGAGCCGTCGTCCCCCGGCTCGGGATCCCCATCGCCTAATAGATTCAGCGATATTATTGAATTAGCGCGGGGGAAGCGAGCGAGCCCATCCACCCGCGGCCAGCCACTGCTCTGCTATCTCTCGACCCGGCTGTTACGAGCTGGGATTTCGCTTACCCCCGCGCGCTTCTCGTTTTCGAGTCAAGAGCGCGAGGGGGAGAGAATCGCCGGGGGAATCGCCTCTGCGGGGGCGGGGGGGGGGGGGGGGGGGGGGGGGGGGGGGGGGGGGGGGGGTGCGTGCGCGCGACTACGAGGGTGGGTGCAGTCGAGCTAACGAGAGAAACCAATGGAGCGCGATAGCGCGGAAGCGAGGGTACAGGTATATACGCACGGTCCGCCGGGACGGTAACAGAAATAAGAGTAATCCGATGAACGTATGGGCGATCGATTCTGCAAATTAAAACTTCGGGGTGGACGATGGGGACTTGAGGATTATCTGTTGTTTTTTTTTCTTCAAATAATCGAAACGATATCGAGTGCTAAAGCATAATGTTATGCAATGAGTATTTTCTTTGAATTGAAATACGCTGAGAGTGCACCGGTAAAAGGACATTGAGCCTCGCGTACTTTGGGCTCTGATTCCCCTGGAGGAAGCGAGCATCATGCAGACTCCGCGTGCAGCCCACCAGGCGTGTGAGAATGCAAAAGCGTTGCGTCCGAGTGCGTTGTCGAGAGATAAGGGAAATAAGCTAGTTTTGCCTCGAAGGATCAGACCATATAGGAAACGAGGAGAGGCGGATGGCGCACATTAATTTAGTATCGGATTTCCGCCTTGCGTTGTGGCTCCAAGTTTTCAGAGAAAAAGTGTCAAAATTACATAATTCACTAATTAAAAACCTTATTATTCCCGACTCCGTATTTTTTTCAATCCGCCAAATCGAAACATCGGCTCGATCGTGCATTCAACGAGGCGTAGAGTCTCGGCAAGCCAAGAACCGCTCGGAGGGTCAACAAAAATCGGTGCCCCACGGGAAAGTAATTAAAACCGGCGGCACCGGGGCAGGAGAAAAAGAACGAAATCACGCAACCAGAGGGGAGAAACAGGAGGAGCCCCTGATTACAAGGTCAGATGGGGAAGACCAGCAGCAGTACCGCAAGAACCGAAGCCGAGGGAGATCTAACAACAACAACAACAACAACGCCAGCGTCGGGAAAGTTTACGGGAGCGATTAGCGCGAGTAAGAGGAGGTGGTCAGAGCTCGTCCCCCGCCTCGAGAGTTGGGTCATCCTCGGCAGCGGTAAGACGCCGCACGGCTAATCGCACGGTGATCATGCTAATCGGTCCCCCAACCGTACAGCATCCCCTCCTATTCACTTTTTGCTCCACGTATACATTTTGCAGGAAAATTCCGACTTTCGGTGCGCGGAAGTAATCCCTCCGCACGGGTGCGTCTCGTCGTGGTCCTCGATCGACGTTTTTCCCCATCGAGCGTCCGATTGTAAATCACGCGCGACGCCGTCGAAAACCCGCTACCTATTCAATTCAAATCACCGGGCTCCCGCGGCCGCGGTGGCGGCATCAATAAAAATCAATCCATCGCGCGGAGCCCCCCCCCCCGATGGAACAGTCGCCACTAATCTTCGCGAGTCACTCTTAATTCCCTCCTCCCTCGCGTGTGCAGTATATGTACGGCCGTGACCGAGCATCTCCGTTCGCACGACCGAGCGCGCCCCCTGGCCGTTTAATAATCCTCCCATCGAGCCGAGGCCCCGAGATTAGAAGCTTCTCGCCGCGTGCGTGCATGTAGGTATATGTGTGTCGCGCTGAGAAAGGGATGAGAAGAAGGAGTATATGTATACAGGAGAGGAAGGAAAAAAGGAGCGACGAAGAAGCGAGAGGAGAAGGAGGGTACCCCGCGTCGTGGGGATATCCTTTACGCGGATCAGAGCTGCCAGCCGGGGCTAACGTTATGGATTACCGCGGCTTCTCCGCGTCGACCCTGTCTTATTCTCTGCCTCCTGCACGCAGCGAGGAGAGCCCCCACTCTCTCTCTCTCTCTCTCCTGTGTTCCCTTTTTGCGCGATCTTGCGCCCAGCTATTCTATGCTCGGCTAGCCGTAGATGGTTGAAGAAGGTGGGGGGGGGGGGATTTTTTTATCTACTCCGACTGGGCCCCCCTTCGTCTTCGTTCGCTCCTCCTGTACTTCATTATTCAAAGTCCCTCTGCTTCTTCTTCTTCCTGGAATATTGAGGTCTTCGTCGTCGTCGTCGTCGTCGTCGTCCTCTATCTCGGCTACTTTGCGTTTTAAAAGTTTCTTCCCTCTCTCTATTTTTTTTTGCCCCGCACCTCGGCGGCCGAGGAGGTCCGTGACATTCGAAATTGGCTTATCAAACTTGGGCGCTGATTTTAATCGTTTTCGAACTTCGGAATGATAAACAGATTATTTTAAGAGTCTCGAGAGGGAACTTGCTGTTTTCTCTTATTATGCGTCCTCCTCGCCCGGGGGTTGAGAAAAAAATCCGAAGCATAACAAGTAGTCGAACAGGGATCTCGCCGCGTTCGCCGTTAATTTTAATTATCATTTCGAAGTTCCGCGGATGACGGCCCGACGCGGGATAAGCGGATTATTTCGCGGGTTTTTCGGCAACAGCAGCGAGCGCAAAGTTTTTTAAGCAGCTCTGCGGCAGCGCGTTCGGAAACTTCGCGTCGGCTACCGTCTTTGAGTTTTGGATTTTTCTGATTTTTATTTCCTCCCCCCGGGGCCCATCTTACGAGCCAGAGAAAATAAATCGAGCCCGAAGAGTGTTATTCGAAAAAAAAAAACCGATTAAAAGCTCGCCGGGGAAAAAAGCTTCCCGGCAATCATCGAGCCCGCGGAGCGAGAGCACCGCCGCGAGTGTGTGTACCCAAGCGCTCGAGCGAAGGGACACATCCTTCTCCCGGCCCCCGATGTTCCTCCTCGGGGCCCCGAGGCGAGGTGCACCTCCGCACCACCTCATCCTCCCCCTCCGCAATCCAGAAGAATCCGTGCGTGACGCGCCCGAAATATCGGCCACGCGTGAAATTGCCCGGGCTCGGGTAATTATTATCTCGAGAGAGCCAATCTCTCCTCCTCCTCATCTTTCGGGATTATACGCGGGGATGTAGCGGTCCATACAGAGATATGTACGGATCTGAGGGGGGTGGGGGGGTGCGAATCGAATCACGCGCTTCGAGCCGGCTGTCTCTTGACTCTGGCGACGAGGCGATGGGTGCATGGATGGACGAGTGGTGGATGGGTGGACACGGGCGGATGAAATAGGCACGGGCAATCGGAAGAGATTTGTGTCCCCGGGCTGTGCGCGCCTACGCGGGAATCTTCTTTTTAGGGTCGGGGGCGCCAAGGAGGAGGACGGGGAGAAGTTTTCTATTAGGCTGGCTAATTGCGCGAGAAGCTCGGGGAGGATCTTTTTTTTTCTTTTCCTCCCTTCTTCCTTTCCATCGCGCGATATTTTTTTGATTGTTTGGTACAATATAATCGTAGTCTTTGCACAAACATTGTGTTCTTTTACGTTTCGAATCAACTTTCACGATTAGTTTGCGTATTTCAACAGTTTGTTGTTCAATGGTAGATAATTGTCGGGGTAAGGGGTTCTTGTGTTCCACAGTAATATTACACAATATGTGTGTGATTCGATAATGGCGGTACAAACAAGTTTGCACGATGATTTACATTATGTTGGAGTTGAAATTCGTCCAAATTTTTTACGTATCCGACCTTAAATCATCGAGGAACGCCAATAGCAGACATTTACACGCAACAGTACGTAGTCCTCCCCCCTTATAGTTCACTATCATACATGGCGTGGGTATAGCTCCACTGATATAGGTACACACATTCAACAGATCCAACACGACCTCACCACCCTGCAGTACCCTGTATACTGCAGTAGCTGATAGCCTTACGCACTTAATGTACAGCAGCGCACTCGAAATCCCCGCCGCCGCGGCTGCCCGTCGTACGTATACGACTAATTACTTTTGTGTTTGGGCCGCGGTAGCGCCGAAGCTCGGGGCAACGCTGCCGCGATATATATCTCGAGAATTTCTCATGAATATACTAATAGAGAAAGCCGACCGGGGCGGTGCGGGGATCGAGCGAGAAAGCGCCCCGAGCCGTTCACGCGAGCGCTCCTGGAATTACCAACCAACCCCATCTCTCTCTCTCTCTCCTCCTTCTCTCTCCTGTGTACAACTATAACGCTCACGTGGCGGGAGAAGAAGCAAAAATTTGTGTTTGCTCGTAGCGACTTTTTTTTTTTTTTA
>JAPYYV010030013.1:0-14049 GCA_030522625.1 Copidosoma aretas | reverse complement strand
CTTGAGGCCTCTCCCTTGTAAACCTATATAGCACATGCCTGCTCCTCTCTCTCGCACTCGCAGGCACACACAGCATCTATATACATTTCCCCTCCGCTCGTTATTGGTCCGCCTCGCGATGACGAATAATTGACCCTCGTGCCAACTTTGTCCTTCAGGCAAATCTATCTGCCCTGGATCCTGGCGCGCGAAGCACTGCCTCTTGCAACGAGATAACGGCGGTCGGTTTTTTTCTTCTTCCTCGTTGATTCCGGACGATTCACTTTCGCGCCGGTGCTCGGCTATTGGAACGCGGTCTTTTATTAATCATCTTTGTAACGTTGGTTCGAGAAAGAATCCTGCAAAAAAAACGCGTGCGCAAACAAGAAACATAATAATAGTAATAATGATGAATGTTCAATTGACGTGCTCTCTTCATAAATAAATCCTTGGGGTGGATAAAAAAAACGCTTTTGTCTTTATTTCGTATAAGAAAACAGATGGATCACACACGAGAACGAATATTTTACATGGTACGCGTCATCGTCCAACGTATCTACAGTCTTTTTACATCAAAACCTTAAGTTAATAACAAATCGCTGATCGAAATTCAAGCGAAGACATTACAGCTGCTCGTTTGCAGAATTCGTCCTCCTTGCAACGTGTACAAGTATTGCATTTGACACTTTGCCCAGAAATAACAGATGATCGTAGCCAACAATGCACATACAGTCTTGAATTTAGACAGAGATATGTTTTTCACGGGAATCTAGATGGGAGAGGGGACAAATGAAAGCTCTCTCGTACGCGCATGCAGTTTGACATAAGTACCGGTGCGGCGCAACTGTTGCACAATCACACGAGAGAAAAATATCGCATCATCGTGGTAACGCTTATAATCTAGAATTGAATGAAGAGTACGCGCGATACCAAACTCTACACCTACGACGAAACGACACTGCGCGCGTCGATGATAATATTTATTAATGGTATCATAAATTCACTCGTCGCTCATTCCAAGACGCGGATCAGAACACCAGCTATGATAAAAGTCAACTTTGGTCGGCGCTTCTCTGCAGTCCTCGCAACCTGAATGCAAAAACGAAATTCAAAACAACCTTCGCGATTCTTCTTGCGCACAAAAACAGCAACAACAACAACAACCGCGCAGTCGATGCACGCAAATAAGTGTATGGTACAAGAGAACGATCACACGTCGGTGTCGGCCGGACCGTCGTCGCCGCTCTCCCGCCGTCACAGTCTGTAGACCCTCGACGAGCCCCCAACCGCCGCCTCCTCCTCCTCCATGAGCAGAAGCTCGCGCCGGTGCAACGACTGGTACTGATGCTGGTGGCGCTCCCTGGCCGCCGAGCCGTCGCCGCTCGTCCCCCCCTCGGCACGAGCCCCGGAGGACAGACGCCGCCGGCGCGAGTACTCCCTCGCCGACGGCCGGGACTCTCGTTACAACTCGGTGGTCAGCGGCTCGACCTTCTCGACGACCACGTGTATCTCCGTCTCCCTGTACAGTCTGCCGTCGGGCACGATCATCGTCACCTTGCTGTCCAACGGCCCGCGCGGCCCGGAGCCCAGCTGCTGCTGCTGCTGCTGCTGCTGCTGCTCGGCGAACCCGGCCCGGTTGGCCACCACGTCCGGCGCGCTCATCGGCAGACTGCTCCAGCTGCTGCGCTTGCGCCCGGCGCGCCGGCCGCGCCACCGCCCGCAGCCGAGACGCGCCAGCAGACAGGCGACGGCGCCGAGCAGGACGAGGAGGCCCCCGGCCAGCAGCAGGAGCAGCAGAGCCGGGCCGCTGCCGAGGACGCAGTCGCGCGCCTCGTACTCGGCGAAGCTCTCCGGCCCGGCGGCGGCGGCGGCGGCGGCGGCCAGACAGAGCAGGGTCGCGTCCGGGTCCCCCTCCGAGCCGAGGATCTGCCTCCTCCAGACGGCCAGGGAGTCGCAGTCGCAGCTGCGGTTGACCAGGACGCCGCTCAGCTCGAGGCTGTCGAAGCTGCGCCGGTCAAAGTCCAGCGAGCCCTCCCCGAACTCGGTCAGGCTGTTGGCCTTGAACTTGAGGCTCCGGCTCGGCGACGACGAGTCCGTCTCCTGGATCGCCGTCGTTGAGGACGGAACGGCGGAGCGTATCCAGCCAAAGGCCCCGGGTTCGACGATCCCGAGGCCGTTCTCCGACAATAGGACGGTCTTGGTCACGGTGACGTTGAAGGCCCCGGCCTCGAGACGGCCGATCCTGCAGCGCTTGACGACAAAGGTCGCCGTACCGTCGACGCTGAAGGCCGATCTTTCGATCGCGCCCATGCGGACGCCGTTGAGGACGAAGGTCTCGGGTACCACGACGTCGTTGAACGCGTGCTCGGGCACGCGCTCGGCCCCAAAGGTTCCCCCGTTGACGTAGAGCACGCGCACCTCGAACCTGCGAAAGGCGTAGCGACTGAGCTCGCGGATCTCGCAGTCGGTCAGTACGATGCTGGCCGTGCCCCGTAGGTTCGAGAACGAGTAGGCGGCGAGGTAGTCGACGCTAACGTTGGTCAGCTTGATGTTCTGGAGACTGCCGTCGAAGACGTTGCTCGGCAGCGTGTCGATCCTCGTCCCGTTGATGGCCAGTTGGACGTCGCTCGCCTGCGAGGACAGATTGAAGCTGTGGGGCTCGAGGAGCAGGGCGCCGATGTTGGTCAGACTGACGGTCTTGAGCTGGTGCATCGGGATCAGGGTGTTGCGCCCGAGTCGGACCGTGGGACAGTTGGCGACGGTGAGCTCCTTGATGTACCGGCTGGACTCGGCGCGCTGGTCCTTGGGACTCGGCTCGAGGTTCAGGCCCTGGGGGGAAGAAAACAAAAGGGGGGCTGGGTCGGTGTTTGGGCATCGATCGCGCGCGGAGGGTGTTACAACGACGATGGAAGCAGAATCCCGACAAACCCCCGTCACCCAGGCCGAACCGACAAACGCGTCTGTACAGCGTCAAACGGCGGTCAACAAAATAAGTATGGGCCGCTGCGGAGAGAGGACGATCGAATTCGTCGGGATATAGCCCCCGCTTTGCATGTGTACTCCACGCCCAGCCGTCCCCCCCGAGGTACTCTGATCGAGCGCGAGGCATCCGACCTACGTAATTGGCCGTCTCGGGCTGCTTGGAATTGCCGTACAGCGCTGTTGGGCGCGCCCGATCCCCCCCCCCGAATAACTTCGTTGTGCGGCGGGCAGCCCCCCGCGGGGTGCCCCGTCTCGGCGCCGACGGCCAATAGTCGAAAGCTACGATAGGTGCGCCTTTTGGGTGGAAAAGTTTCATCGACAGTCGCGGCTCGGCGGTTGCATTGTCGGGAGGTCTCGCGCCCAAGGGAAACGGGTATTATGCGGGGCGCACGAGTGCGCAACAGTCACTCCCGGCCGGCGAATGCAAGTAGGGTATACTGCTGTGTACTATCCGAGCGAGAAATCTGTGCGGGCGCGACTTTTTGAGTGCTCTTTAACTCTGAAATGCCGAGCGGGGAAAAATGGAAATGACGCGAGCGCGACGGGGTCGCGTATCGTTCGATCTCGGAAAAGTTCTCGCGCGCGCGGAGTCGCTTTCAAGCCGCGGGAGGTTTGATTCACGCGCGTGTGGTACAATCAGAGGGCGTGGATATTCCTGGGTGACGCGAGTTTTTGTCGGGTGTGGTCCATTCGTCGTACCGTTAGTTCGAAAGGTCGGAGGGGACGAAGGAAGAAAAAACCAGTAAAAGCCCTGAACCGGTAAGAGCTCGCGTACCCGGCACTGCCGAGCAGACACGGGCATTTCGGCTATGCATGTAATAGCCCGCGCGCCTCCGAACGGGCCCCCGCGGGCCAAAAGTGACGAAAGAGCGGTGCAGGTATGCTCCTTTGCAGTAGGGTACAGAGGGTACGTGTATACGGGGCCGATCGATGTACACACGACCGGGGGAATACAACAGAGTTCCCGACCGTGTGCATGCGCGTATTGTTTCGGAGTTTGCGTTCTGCTATATATGTAGAGGTTGCACGGTATGTTGATACGTCGTATAGGTGCATCGGGGCGCGCTCGCCGAATTTCATTTGAATTCGAAACAAGGGGGGGGGGGGGGGGGGAGAGCGCGGGGTATCGAGGGGGTCCTTGACCCCGGTTTTCGGGGTTTTTCGGGTAGGCCCACACAGGGAATGGGGGGGGGGGACAGCGCGTGGTATCGAAGAGCTACTTGATCACGGTTTTCCGGGTTGTTCGTGTATGCACACACAGGGAATTCGCGGGGGAAAAGTTCTCCTCCCCGTCGTTGACGGTTCAAAAGTGTGGGAGAGGACGCGCGTAGGGGGCCCGGGGAAGAAGTTGGCGGAGAAATTGACGAGTGTCGCGAAGGGAACGGCGAGGGTGGGGGGACGAAAAGAGCCCCGGGAAAAGTTTTGATCCGCCGAGCCCTGCAACGCACCGTATATCCTCCACCCCCGTATCTTGGCCAACTTCTCCGATTACAAATGTACACGGTTTTCAGCCGACGGCGATGAGGACGCGGGATCAAAACAAAATTCCATTCGCGACTTTTCCGCCGACGCTCTGCTTCTCTTCCGTCCCGATTCGAAAGTCGTCGATTCTGCCTCTCGGGTCCATACGCGCGCGGAGTAATGACCGTATCTGCACCTTTGGAGCCGAAACATCTTGTTCGGCTCGGCTGGAGCGCGAGGGCGTTTTTTTTCATCGTTTCCAAGGAACGGACGCGCGGGGAGAGGAAGGGGCGCATAAATCTTCCGAAACGAGCGAGCGCGCGGCCCGGAGAAATTCGTGTAACCTGCAGCGAAATCTGAATTTTATTGCGTACACACGCGCCGGCCCGAGGGAGGGGATCGTACCGTAGCGGCGCGTTAGCGCAGGGGATGTCGAAGGTTTTCCGAACTTCCGCGTCAGACTCGGGGAACGTATCTGTGCGCGCTGAGGGACGAGCAGGCTACTTTTTTCCTTTTTTTTTTTCCATCTCAGTAGGATCCCTCGAAATTGAAAGATCAAAACGGCGACGATTTACACGACCGCTTTCCTTTTTCCCGACGCAGGGCTCCACTCATTGTTTCGATCAACATTTGAGCTGTACTCGTCGCCCGCTGCAATCGCGTGGAAAAACGTCACACCCCCCCCCCCCCCCCCCCCCCGGGACAAAAAGCTCTGTCCGCGCACTCGTGAAAATCGAGCGTTGCGCCATTCGCAGAGGGATCGCGGCTCGTGGCGCCCGTGTATGATACGTTATCAGCGGCAAAAGCTTTATTATGCATTTTCGCCGGAGTTCGTTTGACGCGGGCGCGCTTCCCCTGAATGTTTATACGCGGAGGGCGAGCTTTTTACCGCCCGTGAAAGATTTATGCGTAACAATTTGAGCTCTCGTACACAGCCGAGGCTTGTACAACACACGCACAGTGCAAATACGCGGGCCGAGGGGCTACAAAATCGGCGCTTCTATTGGACACGCCGAGCGTGTATTTTGTTTTTCATGTTGCATTGTCCGTGGGATTTTAAGCTGCTCGCGGGGTGCGTTATAATACGTCCCGAGCTTTTGTCGTGCATCGGAGGTTGGTTCGAGCATTCGTTTCGGGGCGGTACAGGTGCGCTTCGGATTATTTCGGATGTATTTTTTTGTTTTCCGACCCAAGTAACGCGCGCGCGAACAATACATCCGCGAAGGGCGGATCATCGTCCTCTCCGGCGCGGCCCTTCGCCGGGGTATCGACGACGCGGGCGAATCTCGCCAACCAACGCGGAGGCCCGTTCAACCCCCTCGCACTCGCGTCTTCTCCCTCCGCTCTGCAGTGCAGCGACAGTGTATACAACACAGCCCCGAAAACTTTGTCCCTCCCCCCGCGTTTGCACTTGTAATTGCGTCGTCCTCGTTGTTTATTTTTGTTTTGCCGCGCGGGACTTTTTTTTTCCCCCTCCCCGTCCCCGCGATGCTGAAATATGGCAGTCCTCGGGGCGTGCTCCGCTGTCGTTGTTGTCCACGCCTTTGAAATGATGCAAACAAAATGTTACCCCGGCTTTTTCGACATCGGGGTACTTCGAAGGAACCCCCCTCCGGCTGTACCATGATGATACGCGCAAGTCCATCTTCGCGACGCGACCGGAGTACAGGGACGAGTCCCGGGATCGAGGGGCAAACGGGGTGGACGCTTCGCGCCAACGCAGGTGCATCGCGCGCGGGCGTCGACTCTGTGAAATGCAAGGGCGATCGTAAAAGCTCTGCCGCTCCAGAGATGTACGACCCCGCGCAGAGGAGGGCCGTGGATTCTGCCTGTTCTCGACCGCTGCACAGTGGGCCCAAACGGCCTTTTTTTAGTCAAAATTATCCAGAGACCACAGATTTCCACCGATCTTCAACTTTTTTGTTTTATTTTGAAGCTGAGATAATTTCAAGTAGATCTGCGGTTTTCAATTAAAAAAAAACTTGTTTTTTTTTTTTCATCAAACCGCGAAAGTTGGAAAACGTATTGATTTCCACGGAGCTCCCAAAACTGTCATTTTTTGTTCAAAATTATCTAGAGACCACAAATCTTAACCGATCCTAAATTTTTCAGATTTATTTAAAAGCTGAGATGATTTAAAAAAGATCCGTGGAAACGCGATGCCGTTGGTTTGTGAAAACCCCCGCGGTAGGGATTCGGGGGCGAAATTTAATTAAAAGTCGTCGCGCGTGTTTGTCATTTTTAGTATACTTTGGGGGGAGGGGGAGGAGATGATGTAATACACGTTGCTGTTCCGGCGTGCATGCACAAACGAAAGTAGCATGTATTATTACCCTGTACCTCGAAAAATTCCATTTTTCATGATCGAGAGGCCAAAACGAAGAACTCGATTCGCGGGTAATGAACTGTGTTGCCTCGGCCGCGACGCAAAGTGAATTTTAAAATCGCCGCGAAGGTTTTTGTTTGGCTGATAAAATTACCGCGAACGTTACAACCTGGCTATAACAATTGTACCCGGCGAGTCGCGTCTCGCTGCGTTTCGTAAAGGAGCCACGTTTCCAATTATCGATATCCATCAACATTTTTGCTCATCAGCAACTGAACAGTAGTCAGCGATCGTTTGGTATTTAAATAAAAACTCTAAAGACTCGCGCTTTCAGAAAATTTTACCTCGAAACAGCGTTTTCGCTCATCACTCGATTCTCCAGCTCCCTCCCTTCCCTCCTCCAGCCATGGTTGCGCAACCGGCTCGACACGTGCACACGCGTATAATGTATTCCAGCGAAGCGGCCGTGAACATTATATTTCGACGTCTCCGAGCAAAAGGCAAATAGGCAAAGCGCACGGTTTTCGGATGACTGTATATGTATAATATGTAACGTACGGCGGAGCGGTTGCGCAACTATACTTACCGCAGCGTTTGCCATCGGGATGAGTGTGTATTTTTCTCAAGCGCCGAAGATTTCCCGGTTAAAAATTTGCTCTTGCGAACTACGAACGTCGGTTCTCGATTGTTCCTATGATTAGTACTACTTTTCGTTTCAAGATGATAAATTAATTTTCTCACGCTGAAATACTTAAATACTTGATACATACTTCCATGCGCACCTGATACCAATCGAATTGGCTTTATACCTATCAAAGAAACTTCGATTCCCATCACCGATAGATCCTAAAGGACCCAGCCAATCTGAAATCACCATCTATTCTATAGTCCCTACACAGAGTCATACCTCAACCCCTATAGCTATGATACAGGATCTGCCGGCAGTAAGTATATTGGCTCCGTCATAAACTTTACGGCTTGCGCTTATTTTTGGGGACGCGAGTCATCCGGGCATGAATAGCTTGACTGTAGTGTCGACCTCGAGGATCCATCGTAAAAAGCTGGCCGGCTAGGAAAAGGTGGCGTTTCGCCCAGTCTGAAGGATGGCGCCCGCGTGACCCCTTTCCGAAGCGACCCCGAACGAAGTCGGAGGGGGACCGTTTTTTTTTCCAGCAGGAGGGCAGGAAAGTTTGGCCGCGTATGCCGTTTATACTATCTTTTGAAATCCCTAAAGTCATCCCTTCTGTCGATCCGCCTTGAAAAATACGCAACTCAAGGAAAATAAAGTAACAACGATTCATTCGAGAGCATCAGCAAAGAAACGGAAAACTCGCGAACGCACGATATCCCTTAGAACGACGCGTTGCCAGTCGCTCCGATAAACGGTGATAATAACTTTGGTGACAACTGAACGCGAATATCAGTTTGCAGGCGTCGAACGAGGAGGATTAACTTTACTCTCACACATGTACGATATCTATCGATCGAAGATACCGGGGATATACGACTATACGTCTCTTTGTCCAATCGAGTCGTGGTATCTTTTACTCGCGTGACACACACGCAGTGCGCGATGGAAATAATCCAAGCGTCTTTCGTTTCTAAATGAAAGAATTATAACAACAACGGCAACGGCAACGGGCAAGGGAAGAACGAAACGGAAACGGGACGGAACGAAACTTACACCTCGCGCTAGGATATACAGTGTCCCTGTCTTTCGAGACTCCCTTGCCTCGCTGTATCCGCGACCCCTGGACGTCATTCGTCCGCTCGGGAGATTTCAGAGGTAGGTCTCTTTGTTTGTTTTTTTTTTTTCTCTCCTCCACGCGTCCTGTTACTTATACTCCAAACGCGTGGGCGCGCGTGCTCGTTGTTCGCGCATCCAGAGAGCGAACAGCGCACAAAGAGCACACCGAGTGAACTTGAACCTCCTTTCCACTCGTCGCCGCGTCGTCGGGGCTGCGGTTTCGTCGTACCCGCCCATCATGTTCCATGGTGCACGCGGTCGTACTCTTTCATCCGGTTGCGGGCCGTACTCCTGCTCGGTTCGTCGACTCGTTTCCTTCCTCCAACCGTAAAGAATACCCCTGCTCGGAGCGATCCCGTGCGGTATCGTGATCGTATTTTCGCTCGAAAATTACCATGCAGTTGCATCGCGAAATACCCCAGCGGCATCACCCTGTGTACAACTGTTTCATCCAGCTCCCCCCCCCCCCGGATCCCTACACTTGGATCGCCCCTTTTTCCCACTCGACGCGCGATACGGAGGGAACAGCGGGAGCAGGCGCGGGAAGGCCTTACCTTCTTCTCGTCGTGCCTGCAGTCGCAGCTGATCCTGTCCGCGTCCCTGCCGCAGAACGAGCCGTGCAGGCCCGACACCGGCTCCACCGGCCTCTCCGACCCCTCGTCGCCCTTGGCCGCGCCGCGCGCCACCAGCCCCTCCACCACCCGGGGACCGGTCCGCGCGAGCAGCACCGCCAGCAGTAGCAGCGGGCCGAGCCGGGCCATATCCTCCCCCCTCGGTCGCTTTTCTCCCGGACGATCCGCACCCGGCGCGCAGTAATGTACTCGTTGTGCACGATTACAACCACCGCGGCTCGTCCCGCGGGCGGCCCTCCCGTCCGCTGCACCGGGCCATCATCGTCCCCGCGGGAGGACGGCGGCGACGCATTATTTCAGCCCCGTGTGCTGTGTCGCGCGGTGGCCGTGCACGCGTCCCGGTGTCCTCCCTGGCTGCGGCGCTGCGCCCCGGGCTCCCTCGGCTTCCTTCCCCCTGTACTGCTGCTGCTGTAACGCACGCGGATCGCTGTGTGCGTACGGATTCACGGGGCGCGGCCTTTTCCAGCGAGCCTAGCTGCGTCGACGGCCGTGAGTTTTACCGGACAGCCGGTTCGTCCTCCTGGAACAAAAAAAAAAAAAGGCGCGCATGAATCTCGATTTCACGTAACACTCGGGTGTATGAACTTTTATTTTGTTTCTTCAAGGGACACGAATTCTCAATGTTTCATCCCGCTCGTTGACTCTACCGGCGTACCGGCGGCACGCTGCGCGCGTACGCGTTGACATTCATTCGAAGGACACCCCCCGCGGCGGACTATTTTCGAGCGATTTATCATACGTACAAAAAGGAGCACCGACCGCGCGTACGGTTGCACGTCTGGAACGAGCGGGCCGTGCTCTTTCCGGGGCGAGCGATATAAATTCACCCGCTGTTTTTTTTCCCCGATTTTTACCCGCCGCTTCTGATTTCGTTGGTTTGTCCTTTTTTTTTTTTTTACAAAAAACGTTCTCCCTGCTGCAGAGCAACTTCCGCGGGGTATCGTCGTTCGAACCGTGATGGATTGGGCACATCATATAAGTACGCATTGTCCTGCGCGCGTGCGAAAAGTAACGGCGAGTTCTTCGCAGTCCGTACATGCTCGTTTCATGTTCGTGTCGGAACAGCGAGTTCGGGGAAATTGAAAGAAAAACAATACCGATCGTCTCTCTCGACTACCGCGTGTTTTCGGAAATTTTTCAAATTCCCGCTTCGTTCACTCGCACCGTAGAATCGGACGCACACACCGAACCAGCTGACGGTTTGTTTTGGTTTTCGACCCGCTCGTGCGATACGCGTATACGGTGGGGGTAAAAACGTTGACAGAGAGCGTTAAAAGCCGTATCCGAAAATCGGCCCCCAAACTCCGTAAATGCGTGGAACTTTTCGACGTTCGCTCGTGCCAAGTGCAAGGAAAACAAAAGCGTGCAGCAGTGCAGGTACATTACCGATCCACCTACGAGGACTTGGGGCGCTCTCGCGAGCCACGAATGCCGGGTCTCGAAAAGAGAGGGACCGGCGATCGCGAGGAAGAATACCCATCGCGCTGGGCGAATGAACAAAGTCTTGGGGCCCGGCAGTTTGAAGCGATGAGTGCAGAACGCACTGCAGAGGCAAACAGTATGAGTAAATTGCTCGAGCGGCCGAGGGAAAAGCCCCGAGTCTCCCGCAAGCCCGTCACGTACTGCTATACCCGCTTTCGACAACCAACCCGGCCACTGTTCTCCCCCTCTCCCCGCTCGAGTCGGGGTCGCGCTCGCGGCGTGCAGTGCGGGAAGGAGCTTTTAAAGATTCCGCGGACGCGGCCCCCCGGGCCAACAAATTTTGTTCGCACACCACCTAAGGCCGGAGCTTTCGCGCAAACAGTTTCAGGGTGAATGTTCGATCGGGGTCTGTTCTCTCCGCGTCGACCGATACGTAAAAAAAATTCACGTCTGCAATACCCTGATTGTCCGATCGAACGGCACCAGGCGGTTGCGTCGATTAAATACCACAAATTCCAAAGTAACACCGTATGCAGGAGACATGGTTGAGTAAAGCCGACGAAAGCTCGATGACGCGGCAGTAGCAGCGCGATCAGCACTTTCCGCCCAAAGTGCGCATCGACGAGGAATTTCGATGATTGCCGAGTTCCCGCAAGTTTCGGAGCCGAGCCGGAACTTTGACGTACTTTACTACCTTACATATGCGATGCGGTGCGTTTATTTCTGCGTGCGCGGAGTATTCGAAAAAATCTCCGAAATCTTGCGTAACAGCGAAGCGCGGCGCGTCCTCGCTACACTGTATTGACATAACACGAGCAAAATATGCGCGCGTGCGTCTTCGCGTCTCCGAGGCTGCTGCGACTCTCAGCGGCTGCGAGTTTTTCGAGGCCATCTTTGAAAACAAATTCGCGAGCTGCCGACGAAGGAAGTACAATAAGGAAGGGGGAGGAGACGAATGAATCGAATCGGCGCTCGATGAAAACCAACTCGTTCGCACCCTCGCTATTATTGCTGCAGTGTAGCAAAAGTAGCAGCTCATCCCGCAGCTGGGTATACACCGACGCGCGAGACAGTACGGCCATTCACGGACATATTATAGGCCGCGGAAAGGAGGGACGGGGTCGGCTCGTTGATATTTACAACCGAGTCGCGGAAAAGAATTTCTCGAATCGCGTACTGCAGTGTTAGTTCGTCGTCACGTATTATACGAGTACTTTCCGCAAAACTCGGGTCGGAATCAAAGCGCGCGTCTTTATTTTCCCCTTGGAATTTCTTGGAATCTCCGTTCGATCGTCATTTGATCCTCATTTCCGCCATACAAACCGCTTGTAACGGCACGACTTTCAAATCTCCCGAACCCCCTAACTGACAAACGAGCCTTCGAAACTCTCGGGTGCAGTGGACGACGACGACGACGACGACGACGACGACGGATGACGAAGACGGAGGAGGTTATCGCGAGGGTAATAAAACCCAAGAGCCTGACCGATCGGCCCGTCGCTCGGGCGATGCATTAAAATTATTGCCAAACGAACAGCCCCCCCGAGGATCCCATTCGCGGCGTTCGTAATTCGAATAAGTAGCCGCGCATGGCCATGCATCGGGCGCGAGAACGATGGATCGAGATAAGAGTCGCGTATCGGGTTTCCCGTGCGCATATGTAATATACAGTATTCGTATGCGTGCACGAGTTCGTTAACTCGCTGCTGCGCAGTCACGTGCGCGCCCCCCGCTCCTCCTCTCTTATCACGTTGTATTGACTTTGGCTTTTGTGGCTCTCGGATCGCGAAGAAAAGAAAAAAAACCAGCCCCCCCCCCCCCGGCGACGCGAGCGCGATTGAATGTGCACGAGCCCGTATCGAGCCTTGCCCGCCTTGATTATTATTCATTTATTTTCGAGGAGGAGCGATTTTCGCCGGGGGTCAAAGGAGACGAAATTGCCTCCCCTCGGGAGGGATATCCGAGGGGGGACGCCTGGGAGTGGCTCCCCGAATTCGGAGCCGATGGAAATCCCGGGGCGTCCAAAGGGCAGAGGAGGTTCGCGGTGGAAGTGTTATCGACAGGTCGGATTACGCGACTCGATCCCCCCCCTGTTTATATATTACCGGGTCTCTCGGCGCTGGGGAGGAACGAAAACCGAAACCCGCGCCGGTGGCCCCCTCCGTGTATTTTACTTTACCTATTTTTTTTTCCTCTCTCGAGTTGTGTGCCGATATGCTCCGAAACATGTGCTGGGTACGCGTCTGTAAAATAATGTTGATCATTCGTGTGATTCCGTGCTCGATTAATTTCGCGTATCTATAATTATCATTTGTATGTAATATTGTATCATGTAGGTTGTACGCGCGAGCAACGTTAACGACACCCTTAATTTGAATAAAGCGCGCCGCAAAAACAAAAATACCGTATGATTGATGATTAAACTTGTGAATCGGAATTCGATGCGACGATAATTCGGGGTAATGGATTGCCCTTCTCGACCCCGACTGCAGCTCAGCGTTTTAATGAGCGTCATAACCTGTACGATCCCTCGGAAGATTTACGCGGAGCAAGTTTCCAAATCTTTTTCAAAAGCTACAATTTGCATGAATCGACGAAAATTTGCTCTTGCATGTATAATGCACTTTTGATCGAAGAAAAATTCTTTACCTCCGTACTCTTTACGCATTTCTAGCAAACGCGATGGAAAGAAAAAAAAAATCACATTCATATTTAAAACGAAAGCCTATTCCACCCTCGTACTCAACACTCAAACATTTATGAAAGCCAAGAACTCGATATACCTACCTATGTACGCCGCCGCGTCTTCGTCGTTTTGCGCATAACCGTCCATTATACACAGCTCCCCGAACCAATGCGCCTGTATTATTACAACAAACCCGATGAACGTTCACGATACGTATAAAACATAAATAAGGTATCAATAACTCACAGACGCGTTTCCAGGAATCTCCTATCTATCCCGCGACTCCCTCGGTCCCCGTTACCGTATAGTTTGCGCCTCTGTCGTTCGCGGAGCACGTAGACATACTTATTATTAATGCACCCCCCGTTCCATTTCATATTCGCATGTACGTATCCACCATAAGTCTTGGATTTTTCCCCGCTCGGCCGCAAAAGATGCTTCCTAAGTATAACTACGTGTACTTATTTATAGGTATACGTTACATGTATATCCAGCCTGTCGCCGTCCGATTTCCTTATCGCCCGCTATGTTTCACGCACACGCGCGCTCCGGCATCTCGGCTCCGCCCTTATCGCGATTTCATCTCTCTCGCTCGGCCGTTTTTTTTTTGTTTCATTCGTCCGTTTATTCACTTATCAGCAGTCGTTTTCGAATCCAAGACCCGTACACTGTTCGTCCCAGTGTCCGAACGACAATCATAAAATTACGACGTAAATTCTTTCCCTAGTTTGTGATCGCACCCAGTGAGAGCACGACGCAGTGCGAATATTACGTTCTCGTTGATACAAGACTCTCGCCCCCCCCCCCCCCCCCC
>JAPYYV010029972.1:0-11930 GCA_030522625.1 Copidosoma aretas | reverse complement strand
GGAGATATGCAATGTGGGGAAAGAGTTTTTGGTTAAAAACTTATTGGACTACGCTGACACGATTTTTTTCAAGAAATCAAATGAACCAAGTTTGATCGTATCCGTTTTCTGCTAGGCGACAGTGCATGACTGACGTTTTACTTTTGCAGTTGCTGTATTTGTAGTAGTATTAAATGTATAAGAGGAACGACAGTTTTTATTTCTTTACGAGAAACAAAATCCACACTCATCGCCGTTACTCTGCGAAGCAGTGATATACCTCGGACGCTGCACTCTTTTAGTCAGTCATGAATATTGTGAGAAAATATACTTTGATGAACGTATCTGCGTCTCTACCTCTTTCACGTTCATAGCCGTGCAGTAAGCATTAGATACTCATCGATCAATATACTATATCTATTCTCTGAGTCAACAGTACGCAATGGATCGAAGCATCATGCTTTTTTTTCATTTTGATGCTTGTAGATACTAAGGAAAAAATTTTTTGCCCAGAAACACGACGCGAGTGACTCAATAAGATATGAGAACAGGAATAAAGTCTGAAGACAAGCGAATAAGGAGAATAAGAAATACTTGGATGTCTCTGTTTGTATGAAAGTGATGTCTATATGATTTCAAGAAAGACTCACAAAAAAAAATACATTTATCACATTCCGATTTACAAAACTTATTACAGTATTTAAGAATGTGCTAGTGTAGATTATAAACGTGCGGCAATCCTATGTAATTTGATACATTTTAATTGTCGCGGCAGAATGCAATACCCGCGAGCGCTTCCACATAGGGATGATTGGTGGCGTTGCTGGCGGCGGAGGGTCACACACACACACAAATGCTGCACTTTAGAAAAAGTATGGTGCGCTCTCTCTTCCACTATTTTTTTATTCTCGCCCCTTCTCTCTCTGGTTAATTTTTGTTTACTTATTCCTCTCTTATACGATCGAAACCTTTCGCGTAGATGGTTGTACCAGTGACACACACACACTCACACAACCATACACAAAGACACGTACACTCACACACACACACACACACACACACACACACACACACGCGCGCGCACACACACACAACTACGTTACGTGACAAACAACATTATACACTTTGGAGAAAGAGAAAACCGATGAGTCAAGTAAAATGACTTGGACAGTAAGAAAGAGAGAGAGAGAGAACAAGAGAAAAGATAGAGAGAGAATGATCGCGCATGCAGAGAGTGCAGAGTATCACTCTCCTCCCACCCTGCGCGCACATCTACGCTATGGATGAGCCCAATGACTGCCGACCGTTCTGGCGCCGAGGCTGGAGGGGGAGGGTGATTTGTTTGAGTATGTTCATAGAGTTGTAATAACTACTGCTGTGCCTAGATTAATCTTTGGGCGCTTAACACGGAGTCACGTTCAACTTTCCAGTACTCAAAGAATACTCAAGGAATCATCGCTCTCTCTCCTACAAACTCTTTAGCGCAACTCGCAACGCGCACCTCAAAACGCTTATCAAATGTGTCTTTGTAACTGCCTATAAGAAATTTGCAAAAAAAAAAAATTTGATTGTAAGTGAAAAATAGTCAAAATTACTGGTTTTTAATAAAGCTCACAGTAGCAAAAAGAAGATATGGAAATGGGATGAAGGGGAGTTTGAAGAAACAAAAAAATTTAAATATTTAGGTTTTAACTTTAATAACGATGGGAATCTGAGGGATCACATAAACGAATGAAAAAGGAAAGGGATAGTAGCCGCGAAGAAAACATGGAGTTTGGGAGAAAGAAAAGAAGAGGAGGAAGAAGAAGAAGATGAGGATGAGGGGAGGGGGGGGGGGGGGTTGGGGGGGGGGGGGGGGAGGGGGGGGGGGGGGGGGGGGGGGGGGGGTCTAATGAACTAGAAAAGGTACAGATGGACTACTTTAGATAGGTCCTAAAATTAGACTTCTGTACACCAAGATATATAATTAGGAGGGAATTAAATCTTAATAAATTAAATTTGCATTAGAGGATGAAAGCTTTGAAATTCAAAGAAAGAATACTCAAACAAGGGGAGGACAGACTTACAAAATTTTGTTTAAAAGATGCGAGTAAACCAGAGTCAAAACTAAGTTCTAGTCTAGAAAGGGAATTTTTTTTAAATAGTCTGAGGTTTAGTAGTTTGGAATTAGAAATAATGAGGAAAAATTCAAATATTTTTAGCGTACTCATGCAAAGACAGAAAGATATAGAAATACAAGAAATTGATAGCAACATGAGATTCTTGAAATATAATAAAAAGTATAAGTACAATAGTCGAGATGAATTGCCACAGTATTCAAAAACGCACCAAAAAAGGGAAAGTATCAGTGTGATAGCGAGAGCAAGATGCGGTAATCTAGAGTCAGGAAATAGGTATTGGTTAAAAGAGGCAAATAAGCTTTGTGTTTTTTGCAAGGAAGGTGAGGGTAGTTTTGAACACATGCTGGATGAATGTAAATCGATAGATTTCTGCGATACTCTGAGTAAGTTCAATATGAAAGATATAATTTATTGGCTGTTAAAGTATGACATTAGTAACAACGCGTATCAAATATTGAAAACTGTGAATGATAATATCGAAAGCGAAAAGAAAAAAGATATTTGAGTTTGTAAAATATCAGAAAATACATATCAATTGTAATAACCTGTGTGAGTGTATGTTGTACGTGAGGTAAGGAACTCATGTAATGTATTTTAAGATACTTTAAAAAAATCGAAACAGCGCGATCTGATGCAGATCAGCGCATACACTATATTATTACCCACTGTATATGATACTGAACGTATCTAACCCACCCCAAGATAGGTGGCGTATACGCTTACGGGACACGGCTATTACGTGGCTCGTTCACTCAACGATGAAATATGACCTTGGGCTCTAGGGGCCGTATTGCTACACTTTTTACCTGCATATTATACGTATATATACGTATATATCTCTACGTACAAACTTCTGTTTTGAAGACGCCATAAAAATAAGGGTTGGAATCAAAACCAGGTTATCTAAATTCTAAGTTTTTAAAACATTTAAAAACTTCCGAAAGTTTAGAATGAAATTCTAATTCCAAAGTTTTTATATGTTTCGAAAACTTGAGAAAGATTGGAACTAAGACTATAGCTAATTTAGGGCTATTCAAAGTGTCATAATTATTACCGGTCACAGTACTGCCACGCAATTCAAAGAGACAAAAACAAATAAATAAAGTTAAAGTGACTAATAACTAAAAAACCCTAGAGAACAAGCTTCATAAGTCCCATAACCCGATAATTATAATGCTTTAACATAATAACTCTAAAGATAAAAAAAGAAAAAAGGAATTACAATTTTTATCGTCAGACAGCGAAAAACCTTTTAAATACAGCAAAAGTTTCCTGCTCATCACATATATGGTTAAAAAGAGTCTTTGTTTGGAATTAAAATAAACAATTTACAGCATAGCCCAGTGGCGAGCTTGCCATGACCGTCAGGGAGTCCAAACAGGAATTTTATGAAAGAGAACAAGGTGAGTTGCTTTCACAGTGCACACTCTGATCAACCGAACTAATAGATATAACATTTATTGAAACGAATAATAACACTTTGCGGAAAGAAAAACGCATTCTGTCATACAACAAGGTCTAATGCAAAATAATGTAACAATTAAACTTAAAAGGTAAAAATTAAAAAGTTATTTTCGAAGCATGGATATATATACACACACACACATATATATATACACACACACATATATATATATATATATGTATACTAGTAGGGCTTTGCCCCCTGCGTGCTTCGCATGCCAACCCCAATATTTTTTTTTTTTTTATTCATATGTGTAAATAGCTGATATCGGAATCTATTCTTCATTACATACATGCGTACACACTTGGATAACCAAACTAGACACATAAAAATTCTATTAGAAATCAAACTGATATAGTCAATCTAACCAATTAGTTTACAGATTAAGCAAATTATTTTTACCTATTCAATACTTATGAATGACTCTAATCGGTATTAAAGATTAAGATTGATACATATGTATATGTACATAATATTTATAGAATAATTATTGATTCATAAACATTCAAGCGCTTTATTTTGGTCATATCTAAACATTTGTAAATCAATTACGAGTATAAAATCGTAAAACGATAAAAATTTGAAATTTTAACTTAATATTTGCGAGGAAAAAATATTTTTTTATTTGTTTCCTGTACGAATTTTGATATCCTATGACATTCGTCTTTCCGTTGTGATAACTACTCAAAATTAATGCCCCCCAAAAATAATACTAATAGTATTTACAATAGTATCCTATACAAAATTGATACAACAGAGTTTAACATCAATCACCTTCATATATATTAGCATCGAAACATGCAACAATTACTTTTGACATTTACTCAATATTTAAAGTTAAAAGGCACAGCATGTCATTCAACATGCAAGATTTGCTCTGCGGTCCCTAATTTACTTATATTTTTTAAAAGTCTTATATATTTTTATGTATCATTTACCTATTTCCTTGCACTATGGTTATAGCTCTATTCTGTATATTCATATATAATCGAATAATTCTGTATGTTTTCCTTATTTTATGTATTCTTTTCTTTTTTTTCTGTCTCTTTATAAAATATACAAATATTTTTTTTCTTTTTATTGTAGAGCCAACATTTCATCATTTAAAACCCTCTTTTTTTCGTCCTTTCTACAGTTTTATATCTCAGACTATACCATTTCTCTTTAAAATCTCCTGCTAAGTTTTCCTTTTCCAAATATTTATCTCTCTGCCGTTCGTCCTTTTTTTCTTTACAATATTTGTTAAGTACCATCCTGTTCTTGTCTACTTTCTAATTGATAAAAGTCTTCCCAACCTTTGTTAAATTCTCTTTGATTTTCTCAAGCTCTTTTTTCTCTATTGCCCTGTTTATAAGTCCTATTGCTTCCCCATCCCCCAATTTTTCATATTCTATTTTCACTACTTTGCCCCATTTTGTAGTATTTTTGTTGAATATTCTCATTAATTTTTCCATCAAGCATACGTGTGGCCACCTGCTCTTATCTTTTTTAAACTGTGTAAAAAGTAATTATCTGACCTTTTCCTTATGTCTACTTTATGATAACCCTTTTGCCTCTATTTTACATGTACATCCTGGGGTTTTTTTTTAACCCATCATTATCTTTTTAAACCGACTTCCATTTTTTTCGACTTTTTCTTTTCCAATACCAAGTTTTCGCACCGTATAAGCAACTTTATTTTATCATTTAAATCATAAGAAATAATCTTTCATTTAAACTGTTTACTTTCTCTCTTTTTCTTAAGCCCCAAACAACGTTGACAGCTCTTTGTATCCTATCAGTTATTTTTTCTCCGTGCCATGAGAAGAAATTTTCGTTAAGAACCACACTTCTAGGTCCTAATACTCGTTGAAAAGTCGAAATGTCTTCCCTTAATATTAAAACAGATTTTTCCCTATCTTTTCTCCATTCCTTAAAATTAAAGTTTTTTTATGCTTCCAGCCCACTTTTTGTACGATATTTATCTAAGTCTTATCGCATCTCCTTTGTGTGTTTAGAATGCTCCGGGCATTGACACAATGTCATAACTAAATTTAGAACATTGCATTTTTTTTTTTCCTACCGTCTTATCTCCTGTATTGTTATCAATTCACTTATTGTATATATTATCTTTATTATCTGATTTTGTGTGCAATTATAAATTGTTTTCAACATTTTTAAAATTCTTATTAGGTTTATTTAGTCTAACTTCATCCAGAGAATTTCTCTATTGATCGTATCAAATGCTGTTTTGATGTCTACAAGGACAGCATATAATTCATTGCCTCCTTGCTTTAGTTTATTTTTAATTAAACTATTAAGTACAAAAATACAGTCCCTTACTTTTCTTTTTGCTCTAAAGCCAGCTATTTTTTTACTCTTTCAGCAATTATAATTACTAAAATCTTGTATCATTCATTTAATAAAGCAACTTCCATATGGTTTTAACGTCATCTTACTCCTACCTGCCTGGTGGTTCGGATAGATTCTTGCTATTGTCCTCCTTTGAATAATCAATGTTTCTGTCCATAATACATGGAGTATATTTGTTGATTCAATAATCTATGTAACTGGCCAATTATTCAAATATTCCCCAACGATTCCTTTGTTTTCTGTGCCTTTTCTGCCCCTCCCCTCCCTAGGACATCCTAAAATTCAATGATCTATACATACTTGTAAAATTTTTCCAGACTTTTGTCTCCTAACAAATTTTTGAAATGATTCTCTTATGCCACTTTATTCACATCAATTTTTTTTGCTTCAAATTTTCAGTCGCTTTTGAAAACTCATTTAAATTTTTGCTTTCCGACACTTTGCTTAGTTTATCCTCGCCTTCTTTAATTTTTTTATCTCTGATAATTTCTTTTAACCTTTCTTTTAGTTTTAAATTAAATGATGGTACTCCCATTCTTCTATTTTTTAGTTAGTTTTTGAGCTTACCAGTAATATTCCTTATTGGCTCAATCATTTTATAAACCTGGTAATAAATTATTCAATATTTTTCCTTTTTTGATTATATCGTTTTTAGTTCCTCTGATACCTGTGTAATTACATAAAGTAACCTGTATTATTTTTCTGTGATATTTATCCCACGTTGGTTCATTCTTTGATCTAAATAGTTTAATTTATCTCTTTCATCAAAAAAAAAGCTAAGCACACCAAGAACTTTATACATATAAATGAATTGGTATAGAATTGATAATATAATTTATGACTATATTATTAAGTATTTACAATCATTAAAAAACACAACTATTCATTGTTTGTATGTGTGAAAAAAAAGATGAAAATATTAGATCATATGAATATGTATTTCAACATTTTTGAAATATAATATTTTAAATGAATTTATTTTCATTCAATCAATTTTTCAAATAGATAAAGAACTCAGATAATATAGGTAGGTATTTTAAAATTTTTTGAATATAAGGTTTTTAGTTAATTTATTATTATTCGAATATTTTGATTAAGAAGTATAGTGTATAAATTTTTTATGTACACATATAGGAAAAAATATATGTGAATTAGAAGTTAAGGTGTGATTGTATACTAAAAAATCTGTAAAACTGGAGAGAAGGAAGTAGGGGGAGTGGGGGGGGGGAGACAAATGGGGGGGGGGGGGAGGGGGGGGGGGGGGGGGGGGGGGGTACGTCGAGTGCCCCAAATCAATAACTATATAATGTAGATATATATTACGGTGTCCATTATTTACTAAATTTGATTTTGTGATCATCTTCCCTTTTTAAACTCTTCGGTACATCTAAAAATGCAAATCCATTGCCTAAAAATCGACAAATTTTAGAGTTAAGTCTTGCAACCAGACACATGTTGTGTTCCTATTTAAATAGCATCGGATTTTTAAATTTCAACCATGTTTGCTTTTTTGACCACTCTAAGTGTTCTTTTCTGGATTTTTCAATCATACCATTGAATTACATATAACTTAAACTTGATTAATAATATTTTTATCTTAAAATATACAAATTAAAAAAATTATTTTTGGCCTTTAAAGCCTTTTAAGGACAAAAATCTAACAAATGAAATTTTTCCAGCGTGCTTATTTTGAGCTGGAAAATACCACTTAATCAAGTCCAACTGATATTGAAAACAAGATGTGTCTGGTGGTACGTGTTAACTCTAAATTTTTTGGTTTTCAGGTCATGGATTTTCATTTCTGGTTGCAACGAAGAGATTACAAAGTGTGGACGATCAAAAACTTGAATTTTGTAAATAACGTACACTCTAATAAATATATATATACCTGTGTCACGAACAATTTATTATATGAAATTTTAGAGACGCAGAGGAGTCACGAAAAGCTTGACCAGCCAGCAAAAGGGGAGGAAGCGTACTAAACTGGCGCTCACAGTGAGTATGTTTAGTGGCACTTGCATAGGTCGCCGGGCGCACGTTCGCATATACATATACATATATATACTAATAATGCTTTAACTCTCTGAGAAAACTCGGATTGTAAATAAGACTTGAGATTGAATTCGACGAATTGATCAGCTACCGCTAACACACGACCTCTGGCACCTCTTAACGAAACACTAACCTGCTGTGAGATTAGACTTAAAAATCGAGCAAGTGATTTATAAATTAACGACGCTTGCGAGCATAATTCAATTCAACAATATTTGCACTAATATTGGCTGCCCTAATGGTGCAATGATATGCACTCTAGCTGTGGCTAGAAGAACACACTGATCAGGAAGTGTCGCCTGCGTATTTCCTTGGAGTTTTAAGCACCTTTAAGTTCCTTGCTTTTTGATTTCGACGACCTGTGTAGGGAATCAATTGTCTGTGATATACGATGCATTAGTGTATGATGCTATTGTTTGCATATATTTCAAGCCCCTTTGTTTTTACATGCCTCAGTGGCATGAAAGCCTAGGCACTTCAGAAAAAAATTATACTTTAACTGAATATCTCGTTTTAATTTGCAGTTTTTTTGCCTTAAAATATCATGATTTCGAATACTATCATCAAAGTTACAGCAGGGACGAGACGTTTTAGCTTAGAACAAATTCGTTTGATGTTTTACTGAAGTGGTTGGTTTATTTTTCCTTATATTTGTATTTACGGATGGAATTTTAGCAAGTGATTTGCGTCGAGAAGTATAAGATTCCAATAAAATCAACTGTTAATTAGGAAATTCTTTGAATTAAGTCAAGGTTGGGGGCTTAGTGTTAGCACCTTGATGCTTTTGCTCGTCATTTATTGTTCAAAAGTCCAGTGTATTTGAAACTATATCGATGAAAAGATCACCGAAACTCTGCTCCTGTCTGTTGAGGGCTTCCAATGCTGCAAGCAGCCTGAGGGTCTCGCTGATAAGGGTTTTAAGTTCGTTAGCTGAATTATTTTTTATAAGCTTTGCCTCTAAAAGAGAGTTGCCATAGCCGCTGACTAGACGACGTTTATTGACATAATACTCAGTGGGGGCATTCCAAGCTTGGATTTAATTCTCTGCCGTTAAAGGCAAGTTTTTTATAAGTTTACTGGAATCTTCATCTACTTGGGCTCGCAAGTAGTGGTGCTTTAGGATTGGTGAGATTTCTGTTTTATTGTGCACAAAAGCACGAAAAACTTCTTTGAAATTCTGCCACTCTGCTCTGTTCCCGTGAAAGTAAGGCAGATTGACATAAGGTAGTGCCATTGTGGTAGTCACGTTATCAGGTCGCGGAGGAGTAATTTTAGTTCGATCTCGCTGTTGTAAACTATTGAAAAAATCAACGAATTCCTCGTAATTATAATAATAATGATCTTTCCTTTTTGTCAATACATTTTCTTTGAAATAATCGTGATTTACATCGAGAGAGGTAAGGTTGTGGATACGACTATTTATTTGTTTAAATTGATCAAAGGTGCTATCCGTTGTTTTTGTCTCGCAACACCTTTTCACTTAGTCATTTTGGCTTGGCCTAATTTCTTAAAATTGGAATAAGAATATATCATTTTAGTATACACATCCAAGTAAGTTTTATAGTAATCCTCCATGTTTTATTTTATTGAAAATAATTCACAAATAAAGAAAGAAAAACCAGGAGACAAAATTTATTAATTGAAGTAAATAAAAAAACAACCTGGATTATTATTAAAAAAATCTTCAGCCAGCATAGGGTCTATTTAGCCTTTTTTTAGTTATTCGATTAACTGAGTGCACTGGAAGGGTACATAACGTAAACAAAAGTAAAGAGCAACTATACTTTGATCTCGCTTTGGAATTACCAAAGGACAATATAATACCCTTATTTGCTTACTTTTTAACTTATTAATGTGTTCAATTAAAATCAAATTATTGAAATATTAAAATCGAAACAAAAAAGATAGACTTAATTTAAATTTTTGTAATCTTATAACGATGAACGCAATTAATTCAATAAATACAAGAAAATTGTTTGAGTTGTGTTAAATGTAGTAATACTAATATTCTTATACAAACGTCTTATTTTGAACCGTCGTGATTGTTATTTTGAACGGCATATTAATAATTAATGCTATTATTTATAACAATTTACCTTAATCCTTATGATCGAGAGCTCTGAACTGCCTCGCTTTTTAATGATAAAATGATCATTCATAACAATATAAATTAATGCTCTTGACATAGACTGCTGATCTGCTTTCCTTCTTAATTAGTTACTGTATTATTTATAAATATTGATATATGTATAGCCTTACCCCTGAATAGATATCATAAAGAAAGATTCATATTGGTGATACGGGCAAAATAATAACTACAGTGACGATTTTGGTCATAGTAGTTTTAATAATATTGCTGTACAAGCTTTCGTCAACGCGTAGGTTGACCTCTTCAGGTATATCTATAAAACATATTAATATAATTAACGATACGGACAGCATACAAAAGATAAACGATTTCAAAAGGACTATGTGCATGAGTAACGACTTGCTTAATAAAATTATATAAACAATAACATAATTATATCTAGCAGCTGCGAAGCTGGCGTTAAATACGTATGCATGTATACCCGAGCCATTTGATACATATGGGTTTAGTTACAATTAAGTGTGCGATCTATGTACGTTGAGGCAACTAGATCAAAACAGTTCGTTCACATAGTAAGACCGAACACTACATACGGCCAAACCAATGGTTAAAGGCGACAGCCAAGCAGCCCGCGACAGAGCCGCCCGACAGACACCGCACAACGGAACGAGCCAATCAGAGTTATTACGGACTTATCTCTTCCGCTCCGACCGGTCCCCTCCGCCGCACAGAGCCCACCCCAGAGCCATGCCGCGCACTACGTGACAGCAGCCCATACCCGGCAAACCGCAGTGAGCGGCCCGATGAACTATTACATGTGGAACTAGACATAGGGACTAGATACCGGATATCAGACACGACTAGATATGTGACTAAAGAGCAATTAGGAAGTGATGGTGAAAAATATAAATGTATGACGGAGGGAAATTGGAAAAAAAATTACACTGAATGTGTTTTTTCGATTTTGCATAAACTATTATAAATTTTATTTAGGCATTTTGGGTCTTCCACTAAATTAATGCTATGAGGATTGAAATTAATATGAAGCATCTCTGAAATATTTCGTTTAAACTGATTGCCCTCCATGTCTAAGATACGTACACTGTCCCGATCAAACGCATGTCCGGTCTCTTGTATATGTTTTTAAACCACGGAATTAATATTGAATTGATTTTTATGTTCTCTCAGTCTGTCCTTACATGGCCTTTTTGTTTGTCCAGTATATTCAGCTGGGCAATTGAGGCAAGAGAAACTATATACAACGCCTGGGGTATCAAATTTGTTGATTTTATCTTTACCTAGAGTTACTATACTGCTGAGAGTGTTGTGGATGGATGGGATGACCCTTATTTTGTGTTTATATAAGGTTTTTTTGATTTGTAAAAAGCATCGTTTATATATGTATGGCAAAGTTGCTGTACCAATAATCCGGTATCTAGTCCCTATGTCTGGTTTCACATGTAATAGTTCATCGGGCCGTTCACTGCCGTTGGTCGGGCATGGGCTGCTGTCTGGGGTGGGCTCTGTGCGGCGGAGGGGACCGGTCGGAGCGGAAGAGATAAGTCCGTAATAACTCTGATTGGCTCGTTCCATTGTGCGGTGTCTGTCTGGCAGCTCTGTTGCAGGCTGCTTGGCTGTCGCCTTACTATCGGCCGTATGTAGTGTTCGGTCCGACTTACTATGTGAACCAACTGTTTTCATCTAGTCGCCTCAACGTACATAGATCGCACACTTAGTTGTAACTATACTGAGAGAAAACTGGCGTGTGCTCTGACCCTCAGGTAGCGCAGCTAAGCTCCCATGCACGTAGATTAGCGGGCGACTCACTGTAAGCGCAAGGCGTACCAGAGTGGCGCGCCAGCTGCACCACTCC
>JAPYYV010029965.1:0-13141 GCA_030522625.1 Copidosoma aretas | reverse complement strand
CACGAACACAAAAAAAAAAAAATAGAACAAAACAAAAAAAAAAAAAAAAAAAAAAGAAATAACGTGTACGAGCCCTGATGGTGGAGTGGCGGTGGCGGCAGCGTAAAAGGCACTGCGCACACACACATATCTATACAATATACATTCCCACGATTCCCAGTCCCCCAACATGTGTGGGTGGACAGATCTATGCACACAAACGTATACGTGAATATGTATGTATATAAACAAGTGTGGGCGCTTGCGCAGACCAGCAGCCAACCAGCGCCGCGGTGGTTTATATAAGTATTGGTGGTACATAGTAGTAGTAGTAGTAGTAGTAGTAGTAGTAGTAGTAGTAGTAGTAGTAGTAGTAGTAGTAGTAGTAGTAGTAGTAGTAGTAGTAGTAGTAGTAGTAGTAGTAGTAGTAGTAGTAGTAGTAGTAGTAGTAGTAGTAGTAGTAGTAGTAGTAGTAGTAGTAGTAATACCAGCCCCCACGTCGAGTCGCGTATTATATAAAATATCGATCCCCCGAAGCCCTGCTGGAGGAGGAGGAGGAGGAGGGTGAGAGAGGCCCTAGCGTACGTTCACTACTATCGGCAGGTTAGCCCGGGCGGACCGCAGAAATCTCGTTATTTTTATGGTTAATTAGGCGCGAGCGGCCGCGCAATTCTACCGACGAAAGTAAAGAAAAGAAAGGAGGGACTGCTCCCCAAACTCCCCGCGGGGACGTGCGTTGGGTTAATACTTACCAACTCGGGTGGGCGAGGTGACGGCGACGACGACGACGACGACTTGATTTTTCCAGCTCATTAGGCAATTTCCGGAGCCAGAAGCGGCACGCACGGGAGCCAGAGTCCCCCCCATTTCTTTTCACATACACCACCACCACCACCACCGCCCCCCAGCTATACACCTGTTTTTCCCGGGATTTCTCTGCGCGCAGACGGCTAGCTGACCATAGTCGTCTTCGTCGTCGTCGTCGTCTTTGCTCCACCGATCCGGGGGCTGCTGCTCGGGGACGGTAAGTATTTCGGAGCTCGTTTCCCGGGGTTCTCGGTTATTCACCGTTGTTTAGCCGATGCCGTCTGGGTTATCTCGGTTTTCGGGTTCCAAGTCTCGAGAATCCGGAAGTTTGTTTGAGTCTGTTAGCAGAGAAGCTGCCCTGCTTCCTACCGCCGGGGGCGCACAAAATTGCGGGAGATTAGTGCTAATTTGCGAAGCGCGCGCTCGCTCGCTGGTGGGGGAAGTTTGCGGCTGGCGACACCTCAGCTCTCCGTCTCTGCAGCTCTTGGCGCTCTTACTCTACTATAGTCTATTATTGTTGTATAGGTATACTAGCTCATTCGTTACTTTTCGAATTTTCCGCTGCGCGGGTGCACGCACGATTAGCTCAGTGGTCACAGTATTGTTATGATGATATAATACGCGTATAAGTTTGCTTGTACCGGTCGTGATATTTTTCTGCCCGTTTATTTTGTTGTCGATGGACTGTTTTTTCATACAAACAACGTTGTTGTTAATAACCTCGCGTGGTTTCGATGGGGAGTCTGCTCAGCTCGTCCGGCTATCCCTACGATTTCATCCTTCCGTGTGTTGCAGGTCGAGTGGAAGGCTCGCCCAAGCGGGAATAGAAAAAAAAAGAAAAGACCCGAGAGCAGAGAGAGAGAGAGGGAAAGGAAAAGAAAAAAAGGACCCGATCGCACGTAAGTAGTGGAAGGGCCGCCGGCCGAGCAAATAATAGTTGTTTTGGATACGATTTCGCGGCCAATACCGGTAGATATATGGTAATACAGCATATGCACACCGACAGGGATGGGGGGGGGGGGGGGGGGGGAGGATTTTTGCCGCCGGTGCGGACTTTTTGAATCGGGTGGTGCCGGCGGGTGGGGCGCCCGGGGGGGGGGGGGAACGCAGACTTTTTGAATCGGCTGCTGCCGTCGGTTCGATCGCCCGTAAGGGAAGAGAAACGATGACAGGGGGGCAGATACGTGTATACTTATACACTTACCGTGATGGTCGTCGATCTCCCCGCAGTTCTTTCCCACCGACTCCCACGTGCCAGTATGCGAGAAGAGGAAGCGCAGTCCTCCCTCTCTCTCTGATTTACCGCGTGCCCATTGCTATACGACGGCGGTAGATATAACGGCCCCTCCTTCACCCCCGACCCACCCCACTTTTTGCGTGCGTTCTGCCGGAGGCTGCTGCAGTGACGTTCTCTGGTGGGGGGCTAAAGTGATTCGCTTACATCGGGGGACATCTCTTCCCTCATATATATACGTGCATGTGCTCACGAACCCCTGGCGGAGATGACTCGTTCATCATTATTCGATTCTACAAGTGGTGGGGCTCTCGTATACCCTATACGTATACTCCCCCTGCTCGCGCTGGCATCGGGAAAAATTGCTTCACTTTTAGCTCGATCAAACACTTGCGCGTCAGTTATTCTCTCCTGCATATCAACATACTATCCAGGTTTATACCTTATAATACACATATATATATATATCTATATATCTATGTTGTTGTACGCCCACGGGCATCACTTTCATCTCGATCGCTAGCATACTCGCGGCCGATTTTTTTTTTTTTTTTTTCTTTCTCCAAAGAGAGTCTGCCGTGCTGTTGGATGTCGATGGAACTTGAAGTGTCACAGGTGACCCCGCAAAAATAGACTTTCCGCGTCCACGACTATTTTAAATTTTAAATCAGTGAAATAAAATAATAACAGGATAGGAATATCGATAACCGCTCTTCGAAACAAGTTTGCATCGATTCGTTATTCAAACGATACTCATTTTACCTACTCATGCGTTACTATATCTCCGAGTATATTATAGTACTGCCCATACGTGGTGTACTTTCATACATTATTGATGCCTGATAATAGAGTAAGAGGGAGCCGAGCTGGAGCACACGAGGACAGCTGGTTGTGGGAATGGACGAACGTACTTATACGGTAAGACGTCTGTCCTCGCGTATCCTGCGTGTGTTGGCACCTACTGTGCGTGAGGTTAGGGTATATCTATTTACCGTGCCCATCACCTGATGTGTATCATACGGATGCGTACCCATTACGGTTATCTGTCTTAGTCTGTATCCTGCCTCTTTTTGCCCGTATATACCGACGAAATTTTTCTCTCTCGCATGCCGGTCGAGAATTCAGCGGAAATTAAAAGTTTCACCACGTAACTCTGCAGGGCAATTAGATAGAACTTACTCCATACAAACCTGGGGGCCCCGGACGATGAAAAGGTATTCACGAATCCCACTCGCTTTTTCTCCTCTGCACAGGGCGGGCGATCTGGGATATCGATTTTATCATTATATATGTATACGTAAGGGGGGTTCGGTGCTCTTAATTAGAGGCGCGATTCAAATGTATACATGACAGAGTTTGAAAGTTGTTGCTACTGGATAAAACAAAAAAAGGGAAAAAAGAAAAAAGTTGGAGGAAATGAATGTACGTCCGACCAGATTTGTCTGTTTCTACTGTTTTCGTAAGACTGCATGCCCTACCTATACATGCACGAACTACTAGCGCGACTAAAAGACGGACGGATTTATTTTGATTTCTGAACAATGAATCTACAGTTTGGCACTGACATTTTTGCAAAATTGATTGATTTTGAAAGCTAGCAAGGGAGTAGTGAATTATCTGTGAGCCAGGCAACGGAGCGAGAGTTAGTAGATAAAATAAGGAACGTGAGAGAAGACCGACACAGACAGTACAGACACACATGTGAGAGCGTACTCTATATAATAATGATGATAAATCCATAGACTGTAGCATACTTTGTGAGATGCGGAATGTCAACGAGAGCTTTATACATATTTATGTGTGTATTTGTATATTCATCGATCTTTCGCAGAGTTCATGCAGGATGGAAAATCGACTCAACCGATGTAGGCCGTACCTGTACATGAGTTTTAATCAATCGTAAATTGTTTGAGTCATGTATAGCCTGCGAGGCGGTCACTACAGTGTGACTTTCGTGCCATTTCCGACATTCGATTCCCTCTACCCGGCGAAAGTTGAAGCGCGGCGCTCTCTGCAGCATCGTCCCGGTCCCCCATTCGCCCGCCCTCCATTGGTACTCTGGCCGTTCGCTCGCTGAATTGCTTCCGCCCCGTTTCCAATGCTCTTTTTGTCCCACGCCGTGCCGTATACATATACATACGTTTCGAGAGGGAGCTCTCCCAGGACCGCAGCGAAATAATTGTCGAGCGGTGACCCCGTACAACTGTTTCGCGGTTTTTCAGCTGCGGAACGAGTTGGATGTACGTACGCTCACCATCGATACGATTATGTATGGGTACATCGAACGAAACGAGCCATTACCGCGCAGCCAAAAATCGAGCAGAAGCGTGAAAACGACGCGCATCAACCATTGCCTGCAAAATTTCTTGAACATCGTAAGTACTCCGTGGTCCAGGTACGGTTTTTTATTCAACGTTGGAACTTCCACTCGACCACTGGCGTGGCACGATGGACTTTAGAGTCCCGGAATATAACACGGTATAATAAAATGCATACAGAAGCTGGGATATCCCATAGGAATTCATCATTCGGGAAGGGGGAGAGCTCATCATCACCTTGCAGACGCCCATCAGCAAGCACTGCCGGAGCCTCCGCTTTGGAAATCGGATTTACGATCCAGCACTACTACTACTACTGCTGCTGCTACTATTACCAGGGCCGCTGCTGGTGCTGCTACAGCGATAAGTAGGTACGACACTTATGTGAGACAGACGAGGACGTAATATTATTCAGCATGTATGTAATCCAAAGGGGAGGGAGAAAAAGGGACGTGCAGCTCTGCTATTCCCGTGCAACCTGACCCGCGTCAAGTTCAAAGGCGCGCCTAGCTCCCTTCCCCACCGTCCTCTTGACCCTCTCTCTCTCTCTCTCTCTCTCTCTCCCTCGAATCTGTCTCCATCTCCTCTTCCCACCCTTCACTTTACAGCCCTGGCTCGCCCGTCTCCTGTTCCGGTACTCTCCTTTGTCCTCCTTTTCTCAACTTTGCTCTATTTTACGGGTATTTTTTGGTTTTTTTCTTTCGAACTAAACTCTTTCACAGACGCCCGACCTCAAAGTTTCACCCAAAGGCGGATTCTCGAATTTTCAATCGGGAGATTTCGAGCTTCCGTTCCCCTCCCTCAAAACGCGCGCATTATTTCAACTTTTTTAACCAATTCCAAAACCCGCCCCACGCAGCTCGATTCTCCCGCGGGAACGGAGCTCAACTTCGATCAATCACTCCGGCCCTATGTGAGGCACGTCCTCAGACGCGGCTCTTTCTCCCCCCCTCCTTCCATTCATCTCGCGATGGGTTTCCTTCCTCTGTAACGTACACTTTTTGCCCCACCAGACGCAGAGGCGGCACAGACGAGCACATGCATTGCATACCTATTCGCAGGGGGAGAGTACGCCTCGTTATTCTTCTTGGGATCCAGGAATCGTCGGACGAATTTTCAGGCCAGTGCCTCGCGATTATTTTATGATGACGCGTGTCTTCGAGTAGTTTGACGATATTTGCTTTTGTTTTTTTTCTTCTTCACAAGTTTCCAAACTCTCGAGTGCTCTAGGAGGGGCAAAGTTTTCGACGCTTTTCAAGGATTACAGCTTTCAGACTGATTGCCGTATAGACAAATACCTACTATTATTTGACTTTCGTTCGTCTGCAATAAAAACTACTGTCAAGTAGCTTGCAGGGAGCTTTTGAAACGTTTATTCATTGTTTTTTTCTCTGTCCTGTTTCCCATTCTGGGTTATTATTTTTATGAAACTCTATATTCGCCGTTTACGTGTATCAATATTATCGTACACTCGGCAGTTTCTGTTCGATCGGATTGTTGCAGATAAACAAATTTATAAATCCTCTACATGAGGAGACAATAGCCTTTAAAGTTACCCAGTACACAACGAACTTGCAATATTTTATGAATTTCGAGATAGTTTAATTTCGAAACCCTATCATATTGTTCTGATACGTCAACAATAATGAAAAAATACCATTAAATTGGAATTGAAATTAACTTCGTCCGGAGGATGAGCACGCCATTGCCTCGAAGTAATGTACAACAAGTTGGACGGTACAACATTTAATGAGGAAAAAAATAAAAGATAATGACAAAAAAAAGTTGCCAAGAGTGTGATATTCTCGTTGAAATTTCATAAAAGCTCTGTGACCCGCGACTTGGTCATTAAGACCATTCCTCGCATATTCTGCTTGTCTCAAAACTGCATAACTTTTTAATAAAGCAGCATCGCTCTAAGCCAAGGCCGTGTCCCCGCTTCCCTTTGCCGTCTCTTGTTTGTTTTCCGCTCCACCGCTTGTTTTTTTTTTTTTTTTTTTTTTTTTTTCTTCTCTTCCAAGTAATGCTCGAGTTTTTTGTATTAAATTTCTTGGATATGCACGAATGTCTGACTTTCTCGCGGAAAATTAAAATTACATTTCCTGGAACCGTCGATAGGAAAGCTTTCAATATTAAACGTATCTGGTGCTCGAAGGACACGCGTGTGCGTTGACGTGAAAAGGATTGCATACTCTTTTGTTCTGTTTGTAATTGGTTCTCAGAACTTAATTTAATTAAAAGTGTCGAAGGGGGGGGGGGGTGAAGGATAAATTATTCTGCTTTTCTTTCGGATTTCACTCTCCAACAATAAAAACTGCATGATCAAATTTTTCCGACAGCTGCAGATCTCTGGCGAACATCACAAGCGAGAAAAAAGAATTAGACGCTGGAGGTGCGCTGAGTCAAGTTGAAATAAATTCAAGCAGGAGCAGTATGGGGTAAGGTCAACGGCTTATTAACGAGGCACACAGCCTATGCTTGTCGATGATCCACTGAAATCTTTAATCTGAAAATCGACATCGAGGTATTCAGGTACTCGACTGAATCCCGACGATGTCTCGAATCCTCTTTTTAGAATAGTGTTCTACACTACTATATTATTTGATAATAGGATCCGAGACAGATATAATCCCAGTCAAACATACCCTGACATACCTCCCCAGCATCGTTGATAAGATAATCCCCCCCCCCTTTTTTCCTGGAAAGAGAAGGATTAAACCTATCTATCGTCATCCCTGTACTCGTCGCAGCCAGCAGGTGGCTTTGATATTCCTTTTGTCGGGAGGGACTCTCTTTTACTGTGGGAACTCTAACGACCTTTTCATTACGGAAAAAAGAGAGGAATAATAGTCACGAATTGTCAAGCTTACGAGTATTAGGGACTATGAAGAGTTTAAAATCTTATACTACAATTACGAAAATCGGATAAGTAATCGTTTGACGATAAAAAAAAATGTATTTTACACACCTCAAGAACTTCTAGACTCGTCAAGTACATAACTCTTATTTTCAATGTATCATAATATACACTTGTTATTGCTACTTCCGTATAAGTATAGGTATATCTGGTACGAGTGTTACAGATGATTTAAAATCTTTTGAAAACGTCGAAACTCGTGATGGAAGCTTTAAGAGCTGCTCAAGGAAAGGGAAATGAAAATAAAGGGGCGAAAAAGTGGGTGCACGAAGGAGAAAAAGAAAGAAAAGAAAATATCAGTCAAGAGAAGAAGAGGCCAAGAAATCAAAAAAAAAAAAAAAAAAAAAAAAAAAAAAAAAAAAAAAAAAAAAAAAAAAAAAAAAAAAAAAAAAAAAAAAAAAAAAAAAAAAAAAAAAAAAAAAAGGACGAGAAAGAAGAAAATGGTTCGCCCGCGGGGCCAGGCACGGGGAACGCAGGGAACAAAGAAAGGCGGAGAACCACCGCAAAAAAGGAAGGAAAATAAAGCCAAGGAGATAAAGAAGGGGGGGAGGGGAGATAAAACGCAAGCTGAAACAGTAGTGCCGTGCCGCGGTGATTCCTCCTCTCCATCTCTCGGCGAGAGACGTGACTTTTCTTCCTCTCCTTTTTATTTTCAACATCGAAAAATCCTCAAACACACCGAGTTGAGTTGGAGAGAGAGAGAGAGAAGTAGATAGGGATGCATCATAGGCACATATATAATACAGCATCTCGACTGCAAGACTTATATAGTCGGAAAAGCGAGCACAGTGAGAGGGGCGGAGGGGACGGGGGAAACCTATCGCACTTTCGCCCGGCTATTGGCGCCGGAGGTGAAATTCCTCTTTTCCTCGGCACCTGTATACATGTAAGTACGTACAGTAGTGCTATTCTCTTCTTTTCTCTCCTCTTGTGTTCCATGCACTCGATGTAGGTATAGGTAAGTAGGTAGGTAGGTAGATAGGTAGATAGTTGATGGGTAGTGCAAGGTAGTAGTAGTAGTAGTAGTAGGAGAGAGAGAGAGTGGCATCCTCGTCCCGTCTTTTACGATTTTTCGCGCGGATCTACCGAGGCTAATCGATTTCGATTTCAAGTCGCGTCCCTCTGTCGCGCACTCCACGGGAATGCGAGAGCAGAGGTAGGGGGTAACAGAAAGAAAAAAAAAAAAAAAAAAAAAAAAATAGAGTGCAGCTCTACGGGGAGAAGTGAGTCGGGCGCGCGTGAGCGACTTTTCGATTTGGTCGAGTGGGTGTGCTTCTTATCCCTCCAATAGGTGGTGGTGGTGGGTGGCTCCAAAAACTCGTACTTTTTGACACGCATGCACGGAGTACATTTGGCAAAAGACCTCGATCGAATTTGAAAATTCATTACCAGTTTTTCACGCAGCCCGTAGCACCTATTTATCCGCACCCCGTCTTGAATTTTAAACTACTATTGATTAAAACTGAGTGTCGAGGGAGCGGATAAAATTGAATGGTGCTGTACACCCTCACCCCTGAATCGGAGATTCCCAATCCCTCGTTCAAAGTTGCGGAAATTTGGTAAAGAAAAATCACGAAAAATCGAATTGCTCCTCCTCGCAACCACCACCACCACCACTACACACCTATGCTCTCTTCCCAACCTATGCCATCCCCCGCTTTATTTTTCACCGCTTGGCAAAGGAAGAGAGACTTTCGATTAGACGGTCTAGTGGAGCGCGGAGCTCGCTGTTAAACTTTCTCCCCCGCCGCCTTCTGTCTTTCTCCCCCTCTCGGATAAACTGCATTAAAGTATTTAAGGAGAGAGAAAGAACGAAAGAAAGAAAGAAAGTAGTAAAGAAAAAGAAAGCGTGCTGGTGGGCGAGGGAAAATTAGGTTGGTTACTGCGGAGATCGACAACTAACAGGAGCTTAATCTGCGAGGGGATGGAAGCACTGCGTGATTGGAGCCGCCACTGCTGCTAGTCTTCAACTTTTACCAAGATAAATTTATTGTTATTCTCTTCCAAGTTTGATAAAACAGCACGAAAATTCTTTGGCTCCATCTCCTGGCTGGCCCACTGACTATTCTATATCCGGCCTTCGACATACATCTATACTCTATAAGTACTAGTGTACAGGCTCATAGGGGTTAATACGTACTGATATTATTATTTTTTTTTCTTTTTATGAGTTGATCACGAATTTGTTAGTCACGAGCCAAGTCCGCAGAAGTGGAGAAACAAAATAAAATATATCGATTTAGTGAAAGATTGGAAAAACAAGTTTTTTTAATGCACTTTTCAAGTTGAAACGATACCTACCACTACAAAGTACTTGGAGCAATTGTTGACTGAAAAGAAAATTTAGAAATGCACTGTTGGAAATTTTACCAGTACCTCGTACATACCGTTGCAGAGGCCATAAGCCATGTATAGTTATTAGTTAATACGAGTAATTGATCATGTATCAACGTGAGAATGTGAGAAAGTTTCGGAATTTAAAATCAGATGGAAAAAGGTTAAACAAGGTAAAGCGCGACATATCATGGGCTCGTCTACCTGCAATTTGTGCCTACTATTATATTAGTTGTTACCTCGACAGGGTACTTGAAAGCACTTTATTTCCTCAACCAGTTATGATGTTTCATCTAATACTAATACTTACAATTAGTCAATTTTGTGGTGGTCCGAAAGGTTATTAATAGGTACACGCGTGGGAAACTTTGATCAGGATAATAAGTTGCGATTGCTCGAAGTAATATCAGACTACGTTTAAACGGGAACTCGTGCGGCCTGGTGCTTTACTGTTGCTCAATCGATACTCGCCTCAACGTTAATTTTGTATCAAGTGCACCGTTCACGCCTGTACCACCCTATATTGTACTTACACTGCACATACGCCATGTAGATTGCATCATTGTACATAATATTCAAGCTTGCAATACAACAACTGCATGCTGCATCATGAGGCTCTCCCAAAGCAATATACCCCAGGGCACGCTCGCACTATTATTGTCGGCTTATTTTCGACCAACTCGACTCCTCCCCCCTGCATCTCGAGCTTTCGTGCAGCTTGCAACTTTGCAATATATATATATATATATATATATATATGCACACGTACAACCTAAGCGAGAGAGTTAACGTTGTTTAGTTTACGTCAGTCTCAGCTCTCAGCTCAGCTGATGATTATATAACATTAGTATAACGTGCAGTGTGTGTGTGTGTGTAGGTACATGTAATGTAATATGTGATGTTCAGTATACGGTTGTGCCGCTTGATTATTCATCGTTGTCGTCGAAATGCTGCAGCATATACTGTACTATACGATCATCCCCTGTACCATTACCGAAAGGAGCTGGCCAAAACACAACATATCGAAAGCAATTTCACCGCATGTTACGGTCTACTTCCTCGTATACTGGTATATACGGGCATTAGCAAACAGCTCCGCTTGGGCGCAGCGCCTGCGTGCACCTTATAAATGTACACTATACTTATACTGCGACTAAGTATACCATACGAGCCGGCTGCTTGCAGGCCCCTAACGCGGTGCGTTGCTACAAGTATATAACGAGAGTAGAAAAAGTAAGGAAGAAAGAGTCTTCTTATTAAAAATGCGCCGTTCCGTGCTAACCCTACCGTCCCCGCCCACGCGTGTACACACACGCTCGCGTCAACCCCCTAATGAAATGCCCATCTACCCTCTCTCTCTCTCTCTCTCTTTGCCAAAAGATTCCTATTTACAAGAGCTCCCGTATCGCGCTCCCTTTTTTTTTCCTCTCCGCTGCTGCTGCGACTTTTTCGCTCGCTCTTGCTCGTTTACCTCTGTTCCAACCACCGAGTCGACCCCTTCATCTCTCTCTCTCTGCGTACACCCTGCATCTACCTTCGTATAATATTATATACATACGTGCCCGCGTGTACACATGCGCGCCCACGCGCCACTCGTCTGTTGCTGCTCGACTCTCCCTCCCTTTCATTCCACCCCTTCCCAGCTGGTTCTTTCATTTCGCGACGCTTTCTTCCTTCCTTCCTTCCTTCGCGCACGCCCATCTTTTATTATTTCAGAGCTCGGGCGCAATGTATACATCATACATATACATATATCCTACAACTACGTGCAGTGTTTGAAAGACGCGCTTCGTCGTCGTCGTCTTCTTAAGCACCTTCGCGACTTTTGCACAGGTTGTTTTATACCTGTAATGCCTAAGCAAAGTACAACTTTTTACTATGATCCGAGTGTATTGAAGTAACACGATTCAAACGATCGATAGATACTGTTTTTATATACGCATGGTGTCGCGCGAACGATCCGATCGATGATGATCAAGATGATCCATTATTAACAACAGTCTTCATGCATACGTCCATGAATATTGAATCTTCGTTTGTATCATACTTATAATATATCAGTTTGATTGTTATTTATTCGATGCTTGGCAGTAGCATTGTAATCGTTGCTGCGTTATGTCCTAACGTGTGAAAATTCAAATAAATAAAGAAAAAACAGAAACGTATATTTGATCAAATTTTCGGCTCACACTCGATCCTTCGATTATATTCTTGTATTTCTAAAACCTATTGGTTACAACTACAAGAGTAAAGTAGTTATGAATCACGCATTATGATGTTTATGATGGTCACTCTTCTCGAATAAGATATTTTCCTCTAGATCAAGGTAATAGTGAACTAAATTGGCCATACCAAGCTGAAAAAATCATTATTTCTATTTTGGGTTTGTTTCCTTTCGTGTACGGACTGATAATACAAGCAGGCAAGGAAGGAAGGAAGGATTTCAAGCTTTTTTACACACTCGATTTCATGAGCAGTGATCGACGCAATATAAAGCCATCATGCAACAATCGTGCACCCGTACAATTACGCGAGCGACAAACTTTTTCCGTCTGTCCCCGCTTTTACTTTTTCGTTCAGCAGCTCAGCTAAGTTCAGAGTTTCAAAGAGACAATAGAGAGAGAGAGAGAGTAAAAGAGAAGCACGAAACTGCAAGACAAGCAGGCAGGCAAGCTCGATTTCAAGTCGTCGGAATAAAAGTCGACGGCCGCGTCAGCAGCACGGCAGAGCAGGCACGCGCGCATCATGTGCAATATATATATACAATGTATATGCATGGGTGACATGGGCCTCCATACTTGTGTGTCCTATCCTCGTTTCGAAGGCTTTCAGCCCTCCAGTCCCGTGTGTGCATGCGCGGGCGGGCGATTCATGGACGAGGTAAGTGCTTACGCGCGGCCTTTCTTTGCCCTTCGCGGACGCGCCGGGAGTGTAATTAGAAAGCCGACGTCTAGTCAAAGCCCCTATATATATATATACAGCTCGCATTCTTCAACGCCCGTTCACTGCAGTTTCTCTCTCCGGCAAACAGGGGAGAACGCTGCCTGAGAAGCGAAAAGTGCAGTCTTGGTGGTGCGCCCCGAGCGCGGACTGATCATGATCAACATATTTATAGAATCCGATTGCCGCTTAATAAATATAGAGGACGGTTTACCGAGCATGTAATTACACTATAGTACTTAACGTTGAATCGTCTCCGTGCAACGATTCTATTGGCAAACAGGATCCTCGTGCCCTGCACATTGCACTACTCCAAGATTTTATTCATATGGGTCATTCCGGCGAAACTTGCACTATCGGTGTCCTGGTCTCGTGCGCAGAATTAAGAGTGAAACAGGTAACCCCATGGGAGCCAAAGTACGTCTAGTGGTGGTGCCCAACTGTTTCACGCTATAAGACCTGATTTTAAAGTATACGCTTTGATCTGCAGATCATATTTTAAGGGTCGAAATGTCAGATCCGTAACCTGTCCATATCAAAAATCACGCTATAAAACGTGATGGTGAGCAAAAATAAGCCAATTGAACGCTCTCTTGGTGAACATACCTAAAA
>JAPYYV010029961.1:0-13519 GCA_030522625.1 Copidosoma aretas | reverse complement strand
CCCCCCCCCCCCTCACCGGTCTGTCTTTATCCGTCTGATTGAGCTGACGCGAGCGTTGTTATTCGAATACAGGTTGTTCTTGTGCGTTGTCGAATTTCGTGCAAATATTGCACAACGACGTGAAACTTACACGTATGCACCTATCGATCGCCCCATTTGCGGGTGCGCGTGGTTTAATATTGTGTACACAGTGTATTCCAACTTGTAAAAACACGTCGATTTTGTATAAACTTCACGTGACTTTTCGGCCACGCGGGCCATGAGTACGCAAAATAAGAGTAAAATTATAAGAAAAATCGTGTAGGTGCTAGTATGAAAATCTAACACGAAATACATGTGCAATTCGACAACGACGACCCAAAGTATTTGTCATCAGACGGCATTTTGCAGCGTTTGAAAATACTCTTTTCCACCCTCAGCACGTGAAAGTACACTCAGCCGTGGCAGCTTAGCGCTACGCGCGGCCATCCGTGCTCCTTGCACTCTCGTCGCCAGGATGCTAATTTCGCGCCAACTCACGGACCGCCGAACGATATCGCCCCTCGTTTTTTCAAACACCGCTGTCGATCGCACTATTAGCAGCGACGCTTTGTACACAGGTCTCGGAGGGACGAAGCGCGGGCGGAGGGAAAAAAACTTTTTTCCCCGGGAGAAGTCTCGCTCGCGCCGTGTCCGTGTCACCGGGGCGACGCAAACTTTCCTTTCGCCGCGGCCCGCGGCCAGCAGCCCCATCCACCGATCGGCTCGAAACGCGCCGAGAATCACGAGGGCCGGAAAAACTCGGGCGATTCGCATATCGCGTCCAACTGCCGTGCGCTTGGGACGTGGATATATTTATGTATAGCGGCACTTTGCCGGGGGGCGTTGACGGCGTAATTATCGCGAGAGCTGTATTATCAACCCCGCGGCCACGCGACCTTTTTCTCCCGATCGTAAATCTCGGTCAACTCCATCGAGCCCCCCGCGAAGTTGTTGGCGAGAAAAAACTCAAGCAGCCCTAGTAGGGAAGGTACAGGGGGGGGGCTCAATATCGAAAGAACACATTCCAACGACGTCCCTGCAGAACCTCGCTGCGCTTCCGCAATGCACTTGCACTCGGCAATATCAATCAGCGCGATTAGATTTCTCGGACGGAGAGAGGCACCGACGCGTTATGCGCGGAGCCAAAATCGGGACGACGATCGGCAGACGCGCGATTGAAATGCCCGGCTGTGATACGCCAACGCACACCCGGCGTGGAGGGAGAAATATGGCTCGGTCTCTCGAATATGCGCATCGATCGAAAACACGGAGCCGAGAGTCGCAGGGTACAGTGCGGAGCGTCGCGTCCGTGATGCGGTGTTTGACGCGGCGGAGGGGAAGCCGGTCCGCGGGATGATATTTACCCGTCGACGGCGACTAAACACGCGCAGCAAATTAATGGCTCGTTGTGCCATCGGGGGACGCGGGGGAGCGGTAACTCGCAGCCTCTGGCGCGGTACAGTTGTGCAGCCTCCACAGGTAGACCCGTAGGTCGGTGCAGTATACACGACGGCCCAGTGTACTATTGACCGACGAGGAGGTAATCGAGTGACGGGCGCCGCTTCTCTCGCTCTCGAGCCTGCACGCGTGTGTTGTGTGTGCTCTGCAGTATGTGTATGGCCGGTTAAATTAAATATACGCCCCTCTCTCTCCCTCTCTCTCGATTAACATAGAAATACATTTATAAGACGTATACGTGATGGGTGTGCATGCAGACGGGAGAGCTTAAATTGTGTACGGTTCGTGCCAGGGTGGGTATAACGGGGTTGTTGTGTGCATACCATTATGCATATGTGTATCTGTGCAAGCTCTGTTTTAAGGTGCACGGATTGGGTGGTAGGAGAGTAATTTATATCTGCCTACCGCAGCTAACATTGATTCTCTCGCTTGGTTAACTTTTTTTTTTATGGTATACTAGGTATCAGTTGAGGCCGTTTAGGGTGTTGGCATTGAACATGTTATTAACTAAAAGGTAATGAAATTATTCTGGATATGAAATTAATATATGAAATGTTTCTGTCACACTAACAATAAAAGCCATTGCCAGAACAAGCCCAATGCTGTTAGCTGGTAGCTTAATGAACTTTATCACTGTCCTTCGGCAAAAAACCTGTAAATCTAGATCATTTACAAATATTGAATAATAAGTACATACAGAGACCCCACAACTATACTAACTTGAGTTTGCATTATTTGTCTCTTCGATCATCAGTAACGTATACTGCCGTTTAGCGCGTGCAGGACTGTGACCTGGTCACCCAGTGCGAACTGCAAAGGTCGGGCCTGGCTGCAGATGTTGTGTACCCACGAGGTCTTTTAAGAAAGTAGTAGAAACATAACTTTGATGTCAATGTGGATTTCGGTAAGCTAACTAATAGACAGGATACAAAAAAGTTCTACTCACCTCCAATGATGATTTCCAAATAAAATGCGGTTCGAAATTTTATCGGCTGTCTTACGTCCTCTAACGCACGAGTTCCATTTAAGGTTCGATATATTTTCTTACTTATTAATTCTTGCGAGCGCTTCTACTCATCCAGCCGAAAATCTCTACATCTGTCTTGATCACTTGGATTGTACAATATAAAGTTTTTTATGGAATTGCCGCATAAGAAACGCCATTTAAACGCCATGCTAGAACTTTTTTGGTATATTTGTCCAGCTGCATCCTCCGTACAGTGTAACCACATTCGTCTTGGTCATTTTTTTTGGAAATTCTGTTGAATTGTAGTCTGTCTCTGTTGCTACGAGTCAACACAATCGCGTGTATCACCTTGAAACCAGTGTCTGCAAAAAAATAAAGCAACACACCGTAAATGAGTAATTTAATTGTTTTAAACTAATTCAAAGAAAGTATTTACCAGCACGACATTTCTGACTATTTCGTGTGCAGAGGGTACAGCGAATTTTTTCTTTGTTTCTTTTTTTTCAAAGAGAATATTGCAATTGATTCCATTTTTAGATAAGGGGTTTGCAAACTTCAAGTTTTTTTATGTGCATTTATGCTTTCGACCAGTACTTGTAATTGGTATGATTGGGAACTTTCTAAATGTATTATCTTTTTGCACTTTCACAAGAAGTTAGACAAATCGCCACCATTTTTTTTTTAACATCGCTGAAGTCCAATGATTCGTTCTCGACAAAATCAATCGACATCGGAAGATCTTTAATTCCAGTGCTTGCTGCCGCCTGATTTTTCTTCTTGATTTTCGATGCCTTTATTTTATGATCTAGCTGATTTCAGTTCTGCTCATTAGTCTGAAAATGCGTTGTTAATCATTCCTACGTAATAATCTTGTTTATCTGGTATTATATTAAAAAAACCATACTGGAGTGCAATTCTTTATTTTTATATACATATATTCACCTGTGAAAAGGTTTAAAATGCATTAATTGTCCTGAAGAGGCTATAATCCATTGCGAAATGTTGACCAAATATGTACATAAAAATAAAGTATTGCACTCCAGTATGGCTTTTTTAATATAATACCAGATCATTTAACCGAAGGAGTGAGATGTTGATCTTGAAGATGTGCAATATGAAGATAATCTTGTTTATCTAATTTTGATAACTTGTGCATGCACTCATGGCGCACAGTGGGAATGTTGGCAATCTAAAAAAAAATCTAATAATATTCCTTTGGAAGAAGGTTTTTTCTTCATAGAACCTTTTGGTCGTTGAAGCTGAGATGACTGCTGGCTACGACGAAAACATAATTATCAGTCGCAAAAAGAAAACCCTAGTATTGTATTTTTTAGTAATCCCGAGGTAGTTCTTTTTTTACAGCAATTTTGAGTCGGCTGTTTCTTCACTGCAATTTTGAGCAAGTTATGTTTCCATACAATTTTCAGTTGGCTGTTTCTTCTGCTGAACCATCTGTACAATGTACTGAAGCAACTTCGCATACCCGGCAATCATCGGCATCCCTCAGTTTTTCCACCCGTCTTAAAGAAAATAGTACAAAACAATGTTTACCGTGGCATAATACACTGTAAAAGAAATCCCAGGGCAACTGAATTTCGCAGACAGCTAGGAACAAGCCGTGTCAGTTAACGAAATTGGACTCGAGCAGAATCCAGAGTGCAGGAGTTTTTCCCATTCCGCGCATCCCACCCTGCTAACCGGGAAAGGCAAAACATCCGACCAAGTTTCCAAAAGAACATTCAAAACTCACCGCCCTGCGGATGAAAGTGTCCCAGGCTCGTCCTTTCGAGAATTTTCATCGCGACCGATCGCAGCCCGATAAATCTCCACCCCCCCCCCCCCCTCAAAATAAAACTCCCGATAACCAAAGTTGCCCGTAAAAATTTGCATCCGACAACGACGCGAACGGTAGGAGGAGGAGGAGGAGGAGGAACGCGCAATTTACACGGCGCGCGCATCACCGTGCCGGCAGCGGCCCCGCAACGTGAAATTAGCCAAGCGAGAGGAGTATACGGGGCAAGAGAGAGCCCCTTGGCCCCGTGAGTACCGCGGGGAGAGCGTTTGATTGGTACTTTCGGGGCTCCTCGATCCCCTTTGATAGGACCGCCCGCGGCGAGTTACATTTTAATCGCGCGCGAGTGCAGCTGCTGCCGCGGGCGCCCCCTTTCTCTCTCTCTCTCTCTCTCTCTTGTTACTCCGTGTGTACTTCGCCTCGCTCCGGGCTGTCCTTGTGCGCGTGTGTATGGTACGCGTATGCTTTCACTCTTGTATGTACCTTTTTGCGTGTGCATATAATGTATACATACCGGGGCACTCGCGCGTTGTTGTTCTTGCTGTTGGTTTTTTCGGTTATTGTCCTTTTTCTCCCCACGCATGTACTTCGCGTGCACCGTATTTATGGATACGCGAGCCCGAGCGCAGTTTGCTGGACCGGTGTTTTTAGCGTCGCCCGCGTAGCGTGTGATTAGTTCGCAAGTATGTTGCGCTGTTCTTGAGGGACTTCGTTATTCATGAGTTCTACTTGAAGGGAGAGGCTCGGACTTGCTGTTTAAGAATTGGTTTTCTTTTACGGTGTTGTAGGCGAACTCGTAGATCAGTCGAGAAGCACACGGTGGAGTGATATTGGTAATTCGGTTCGCGAATCACTTCTGTTTTCTCGATGAAGAATCAATAGTTCAGAAATATGTGCAGGTGCTGCCATGCAATGACCTCAACATTGACCAATCACCAATGGATGTAGGTCAGCAGTGGCATGATGACAGAGTTCTCTTCTCTCCTCTCTCTTACCTGGACCAGTGTAGAACAAAAATCAAAGCTTTCGCTTCGAGAAGTTTTTTCGTACCAGGGATTAATAAAGCACTCGGCTGGTAACTCTCTAACGCTTTGTTCAGTGCATCATACCCTGTACAAGTCCTAACTTCTTCCACTCTCATCGCAACATCTGTCTTAATAGCGCTAAAGCATGATTAGAAATCACGAATCGATGCATGTGCATCGCTATAGGCGATTCTTTCAAGAATTTCTCTTCTTGCTTGGAAGTTAAAGGGTAAGTTGAGTGAGTTTTACACATTACAAAAAAAAAAAGGTAAAATAGAAAAAATACCCTCAGCTACCGGCTAATACATAACCGGTGATATTTCCAACTCTCTTTTTTTGCCGAGAGGGAATGTGGTGTATTTCTGGATACTAGGATTGTAGGTACGTAACGTTATCCCAAAGCTTATGACGTGGACATTGATGAATAAAAAGAATCATCAATAACTATCAATTTATAGAGATGTTATAATAGTGATGGTAAATTGTGTAATAAAAAAAACCTTGTTGTAAAGTTTCCGTATTCCACCAGAAAAATATGTGGATACTCGTGGTATTCAGAGCGACTGAAAAGACTCTTGATGTTTGCGTAACATCCCACTATTCCACAGTCACTGACTTTTTTCGGGAAAATAGTGTTGGGAACATGTATTTGAATTAGTTCCATGTTAGGACTTGATCGTTGAACGCATAAGGTCTCAGTCAGCAGTTTCGTAAAATTGGGAATATGGTCTTGTCTGCTGCATTTCATTCCGTGAGAGTAGCGTAAGAACACCCAATTTGTGAATCACCAGACACTGTTAATCATATATAATAGGGAGACGGACATGACAAGACAGGACAGGGAGAGAGGCTAGACACGGACAACAAGCAGGAACTGTAAGAAAGACAGTATAAGGACACTAGGAAGACAGAACAGAGAGACAGATCGGGCGAGAAGACAGCACAGGACAAAAGACAGGACGAGGAGACAGAACAAGGAGACGGACAAGACGAGGAGAAAAGATAGGGGGATGAACATGACGAGGACAACGAGCAGACGAAACAGGTAGATGGACTGAGCGAGGAAACAGGACAGGCCGACGTACACGATGCAGACAATGAGGAGACAGGAAAGGAATACGGACCAGACAAGGAGACAGGACAGGATTAGGACAACGACAGATATTGAACTGGAAGAGGACTTCCAACTGACAAAGGACAGAGACAGTGAAAGACATAAACAGGATGAAGAGAACCTGGACAATGGACATGACGCACATGGACGCACGACGCGACGAGGCACATTAGACAAGACGTACAGTACAACGTCGAGGGACAAAAAGGACAAGAACAACAAGAACAGGACAGAGACTAAGGACAACAAAAATTAAAACAACAACAATTGCAACAACAATACCAACAACAAGAAGGACAAATACGAGACAGACAATCATCGATCCAAAAAAATAATTATTGTTAAATCCGTGGAAAATTTAACACCAGAACAAGCATGGCCAACTCAAGCCATGATGAAATATTGGAAAAACAGAAAAATTTGAATAATTAATGTTGTAGTAAGCAAGCAAAAAGTCCGTAATCACAAAAGCAACACTCCAAAGTCGATGCGCTCGAAAACCACAACAAAGTCCAACACGCCCTTATTTTTTTTCGTTGTTTTTAAGAGTATGGCGTCGCTATCGTGATTTTGCACGCCATACATCGGTGTGTGTCTCAGTAGATACAGCAAGCTAACGTCAGACGACCATTCATACGCATATTTTGGCAGCACTGTAATTTTTATGATCTTCGAATTTCGTCTCGGCTTTTTTATTATAGTAAGTTGACGATGACAATTTTATTATGGTTTTCTAAACTTTTATTTTACATTTGGAAATCAAACTTTATAAATAAGTGTATTATTTTCTAATTATTCGTATTTTCGAACAGGAGTTCAAAACGTTTCTGATCGTCGATGGAACCGTTTTGTTTTTTCCCTTCGCCTACCGTTTTCGAAAATCATAATTCATGCGTGCATATGGGGCTGCCGAGTTGGCAAGCTCAGCTCAGAGGGCGCAAGTGAGTAGAGCCAATTAGAGCGAAGAACAGTTTATCATAGAAAATATTTTTACATACGTGCTGAAAATATGCACGCATCATAGCTATAGTATACAATGCATGCATATATTCACAATGAAGATAGATATACTTTCTGTGATAAAATTCTCTTCGCTCTCATTGGCTGGAGGCTCTTCTCACTTGCGCCCTCTGAGCTGAGCTTGCCAACTCGCCAGCCCCATACTTCCATTCGTATTTCAGCTGCACCTTTCACAGTTCCCAATTAAAAACTTCGGCACTTCATTTCCATCCCTGCGATTAATGAAATATTTTCGAATTCAGAACTGTGATCCGCGCAAGTAAAATAGTTCCCCCCAAGTAAAACTCCCGAACTTTCAAAATTTCGCCAAGTACCAAAAATCTCCTCCCGGCAGAAATCAATCATTTTTCTCCACTCCCTTTTCTCATGAAGAAAGAACTCTTTCAATATCCATCGTCGATCCCAACTCCGTACGCACGAAACAGCAGCTCTAAACGCTTTCCACCAACCCAAGCTCAGCCCTCCACTATCCCCCCGCACATTCGTAATTGAATCCCTTGCGAGATCGACACACCCTCGCGGCGCTTATATACACGCGAAACGACACCCAGAAGCGCCCACGTTGTGTACCTTTGTTATAATATACACTCGCACGGCACACAAATTTATCGCCAACGAGATACATATGTATGTGTGCTCGAAGAGAGACCGGGCATCGGTTTTTCCAGCTGCGAGCCACTCGCGAGAGAAAGAGAGAGAGAGACCCCCCGAGGTGGAGAGGGCCACAGCCGCGATGCGCGCGATAGCGCCGACTCGTTTCCTTGCCCCGCGTGGCAGCAGCAGCTCGTGTGTTCTCCGTCGGCGGGCGGGAGAGAGAAAATAGTGACGTTTACTCCGACGTCGCGTGTGTCCCCCCCCCCCTCCCCCGGCGCGCTAGTGCAACTGCTCGCCGCGATAAACGTTTATCTCGAACTTGTGTACAGCCGGCCGTCTATTTTCCTCTTCTCCACCCTCGCGCGTCTCGTCGGCAGCCGGACGAGAGATGCATACGTACACGGACACGCGGGACCGGAGCTCCTACAGGTGCTACTATGTGCACTTTACAAGTGCGGGGGCGACGGGCCGCGTGCGTGTGTGTGCCGTTGCACGGTAATGGCTTGACTAGGGGGGGGGGGCCGTTACGACGTGACTCTCGCGTCCCTCGCATCTCTGTGTATATAATGCTCGTGGCTGCTGATGCTGCTTTGTATTAGAGCTTCCCGGGGCCCCCCCCCCCCCCCCCCCTTTTACCCCGAGGGCGTGCAATCTCGCCGAGTTGCGGCTGGCGGGCTTGAGTTATTCTCGCGGTTAATTGACGAGGAGTTTTTTTGGGGTTATCGGGTGGTGATCGGTCTACGTTTATCATGTGAGAATCTATTTTTTGTGACGGTGATTCTGGTGCTGCGTGTTTTTTTAATACATTCGATTAATTGGTTCCAGGTTAATGGTAATAAACAATTGCACGGATTTTTTATTGTAATTACGTTAACGTACATTCGGGTGATACGGTGTCAGGGGGATATTTTGGACTTGCCAAACGCTCGGCGGGAGAAAAAAAATCGAGGTTGGACACGGGGAGCTCGTTTTGTGCGCGTGTGTTCGTTTGGAACATCCGAGCAGTTGCGCAAGCTGTGGTGTACTTAATTGCTTACGTGCATTATACGGGTATGTTCTATTCGTACTATCTCGGGAATGCCGAGCTTGTTTGTTTTCAGTTGTCTAGCGAGCTCTTTAAGTTTTTTTGTTGTTTTCGGGAGATGTGTTTGTTCGAATAAATGTTTTGTGCAGAAAGTAATGTTTCATGCAGAATATACGTCAGAGAGCTTTTTTCATCCATCGTCCCGAGTGGGCAGTTTATAACTCAACCGAAGCTTTCGATGAAACAAAGACGACATACCACTGCTTGCCGCGATAGTCCCCCCACACATCAGATCTAATCTACCCCAATATCGCCCCTACGGAGGAAGGGAGAACGTAAAAAAAAAAGGTAGCAACAAAAGCTCGCACGCAAGTACTGATAGAGCAAGCAGAATACGCTGGATCGCTCTATTTTGTATCCGAGAGTTGCACGTGCGCAATAGCAATCCAGATTCCAGCGCAGAAGTTTGGATTTTTTTCCTCCCCCATCACTGAGAACTTTGGTATGTTTTCCCATCAATCACCGAGGAAATCGACATGTCAGTGGCTTTTACGAAGTTGCTGGGAGAGACCTGCAGCTTTCGGGGAGAAGGCTTTTAGGGAGAAAAATAATAAATTTTGGGCTAAGTTAGGGTAATCGATGTATGAAAAAAATGGGTCCCCGCAAATACGTTGTAAGGTTGGACCACTGGCAAATGGCAATGCACCAGTTGTCCTTTATTATACCCCAGTATTGGATGACCAATAGCCAAAAATCGCACAAGCAGGAACCGCCAGTTCCTGAAGTAAAAAGGGGAAAAATTTCAACAAAAATTGCATATTTTCAGAAAGTTGATTTATGTAAGGATTATTGAACTTCCCGGTTGAATGTAGCAATGACTTTTCAGAGTTATAAAGTTGAACGCTGAGGTCGAAAAAAAAATTTTAATGTCCCATTATTTTTTTGTATCACATCATAAATCTTACGAGCTTCGAAAATTTAAAAACCTTTACACTCAGCAGCGATAAAAATATCCCAAAACTTTAAGAACTACAGATATTTCAGTAACAAAATGGTGTACATTTTCCATAAAATAGCTGCAGGTTTCGCGCAAAATAGCGAGTTATTACGAGTCGGGGCCAAGTGTCGCACTCATTATGTTTGAACTTGTTTCAGCAGCAGCCAGTGGTCGCGAAATTCCAGTCCGAAGTCACGTACCCGAGGTTACTCGTACACCCAACGTGCACATGCATCGATAGTGTCAAGAGTCGCAAAGTACTCCGCCCGTATTTTCGAAACAGAAGCTGCTATACTTTCTTGAAAAAAACACGCTCTGCGCATCTCCGACACACTTTTTCCACGAAAACATATTCAAATCCCACGCGTACTTGTAAGATTTTTCAAAACTATTTACCCTTTTTTCTTTTTTTTTTCAATTCCTTAATGAGCGCCGACCTACTAAAAATTCCGAGCTCCCGAAAGAGATGTTCTTTCCTTTCCCCGCGGATCACAGTACAGCAGCGGATTGCGAGCCAAAACTTTACACCGCAACCGCAGAGAGAGAGAGAGAGAGAGAGAGAGGGAGAGCAAGTCCTCCTGAAATTAAAATAAAAACTGCGGTGATGATAATAATGATACCTCGACCCAATTCCCGGACACCTCAGCTCGGCCGTTCCCAAAGAGCTGTAAGCCACGCACCCGGGCGTCGGGGGAAGGAAAAAAAAAAAAAAAAAAAAAAAAATACAAAGCCGCTCACAGAACGCAACTTTTCGACAAAGCTCGGCCGGAAAGTTGGCCCTTTTATTACGAACAGTTGGGTAATCCGCCTGCACCGCGAGCCACCCCCTGGTCGCACTAGATACAGATGCACAATGCGTGCAACGAAAATGGACTGCGGCAAGGAAGGCCAGTTATATCGCGCGTTTGTCCTCCGCGTGCGCGCTGGCGAAAGAATGCACTGGACGTCGACAATGGGTCTGCAGCTAGCGTGCAAGCCGCCGCAGTCGGTCCCGGTATATAGGTAGGCATGCACACTTGCTGCCACGACGCGGAGAGAGAAGGAGAGCGCAGAGGAGAGAGGCCCCGGTAGCGCCATTAGCTCACCCACGTTGCAACCGCGCTCTCCGGTATCAAGAGAGTCCCGCCGCCACCGTCGTTCTCTCTCTCCCGCTGCTGCTACTGCCGACGACGACGACGACGACGACGACGACGTTCCTCCTCCTCCTCCTCCTCCTCCACTTGCCCGCTCGCTCGTTTTGTCTTTCGCTCCGCGGACGGCGGAGAGTCCCGGCCCGTTGCATATTCGCTCGAGCGTTGCCCCTTGTAAAAAATGCTTAGGTTTCAATTTATCGCTCGCCGGGGGCTTTTTATGGGAAAACACTACCGCGAATTCCGAAAAAGAAGGGCAACTGCCGCTGCTGCTGCTTCGTCGTTTGTGTGCCCTGGACTGTTGTTGTGGAACGGAGAGTTGGTCGCAGACGCGATTGATGGAGCCGCGCGAATAATGCATTCGGAATATCTTTATCCTGCTCGCCCCTGTGTGCGAATACCTATACTGCTCCGCTCTGCGAGTGCGTGTGTGCGGGAGCTCCACGCTGTGGCCTTGTCGATGATATACGACGAGAGTTACGGATGACTTGGGACTGCGGTGCGGTTGGATAGGTATGGGGGTGGAAACTTTGGAATTCACGCAAAATTGATCGGAGGTGACATAATAATTATCCAAGAGGGTAACGGGCTGCTGAACGGCGTGGAGATTGGCGATTGTATAGTGGAAGACGTCGATAATGATTATAGTTGTATGATGGATTGGATGCTTCTGTGGTCACAGTCTATTATTCATGGATTCCGATGGTTTGGTTTTAATCATGCTATAACATTTATTTAAATTATCTTTTTTTGTAACTTTTCCATGGTTTCGATTTGTTAAAAGATTAGTTAGGTTATTAAATATAATAATGAAAAAAGATGTTTAATCTAATTGCGACAAATGGGCATATTGCCCGCAGGGTTTCAGTGTGAAAACCTCTGTCCTCTTTTCTTTTCAAAAATAAACACCAAGATCTATTCGCAACATTAACACACTAGTGCAATAAACTACTACGCAATACAGCTTCTATCCGAGTGAACAGTCGGAGGCTACACCAAACGATACCAACTAGTTAACCATCGCAATCAGAGCATTATCGAGCAGGCACCATGTCGTAGAGTCTCTGAAAAAAATTAAACCGAAACCATGCATATCACCTTTAGTCTTGTCAAGACCTAGCTTTGCCAAGTGTTGTGCTAAAGTGTACGGTGATTGGACTCATCTTAGTCACATTGATAGACAAGTACATGCAGAAATTATCACGATACAAATAATAGCCACGATTCTCATGAACTCACGACAAATAATAGACAAATACTAAGATCAGTAGATGACCTAGCGAGCAGCCTTGTGGTGTACCACGAGAGCGGTAACAGGGTTAACCCGATTAAGAGCTCACTACCTGTATTGTGCAAGAACCCATCAACTCAATAAATATAAGTAGGACCACCAGCCCAGTTTAATTGGCTTCTCTAATATTGTCTACAATCCTTACTAATACTGTACGAGTAGTGCACTACTTGTGGAACCTGGACTGACGCTAATCAAGGATTCCTCTGTATCCCGTGTAGACCTATATCTAACTGCTTGGTAATGCCTTAAGGATTTCATCAATTGCACATAAGATCTTAATAGGACTGAAGTTGTTTATTAGTATCACTCGTAGTCTCTCAGGTATTGATACCACAATAGTCCTCTTTCAATTCTCAGGAAGAACTCATAACGGCAGAAATACATCAAATATATGTGGTACAATTGTCATACAGAAAATATGTCAGACCAACGTGGTCACTAATTATGATCATACTCTGGTAAAAACCTCCACTACTTAACTAAACCTGAAATACTTTAAATGGGAGCGATTATCAAGATATATCTGCGCTGCACACCAATATTTTGAGTGTTCACATACAATATATATATATTGTATACAGTGCAGGGTTCTACTGTATGTATAGGAAAGAGAGACATGAAGGGTACGCGGAAATTTGGAAAATATAGCCAAGGGCGACGGGTACTACGGCGGCGTGTGAGAATAGGGAGGGGAAAATAGAGGAAAGGGCCGGGAAATTGGGGATAGAGGCAGAAGGTGCTGGAGTCTTAAAGGAAACTGTGGAAAGTTAGCGGAGAGGATTATCATGGCGGGATTCAGCAGTTTGAACCATCGAGGACGTCTCGTGTATCCGAAGAGGCGCTTTACATCATCGAATTCTTTTTTTTCCTCCTTTCGGGCAGAAATGATGACTTCTCGTGCTTGTTTTTCGGGCGCAAAGTTAAACATTCCCGCCCTAGGGCGCAAAGTACATTCCCGCCTTAGGGCGCGAAGAACATTCCCGCCCGCTTTTCGGGGCACGAAGGACATTCCCGCCCACTCTTTTTTTTTTTTTTTTTTCTTTTTTTATTTTTGTTTTTTTTTTTTTTTTTTTTTTTTTTTAT
>JAPYYV010029932.1:0-13676 GCA_030522625.1 Copidosoma aretas | reverse complement strand
GGGTCCAGGGGGGGGGGGGGGGGGGGGGGTTTGTGTCGTATCGGAAAGTTTTTTGGGGCCTGGGAAAACTTGCGAGGCTGGCGATGGTGCACCCGTAACGTCGATCTGTGCGTACTCTTCGGGCAAAATATCCACATCCGTTCGTTCTTCACACCCGTGAGACGCTCGAAATCCTGGGGGGGGAGATCGAGGGATGGAAGAGCACGTTCGTCGATCGGATGATGATTCATTAATTTTACAACGTCTGTATAATAGTCGTATATGCTGTGCTTTTCCCTCTGCGACCCACTTGTTCCGCTTTCCCACAGTATCCGTAGGGTGTTTGAGCAGTATACTCGGATCCTCGGACTGATGGTCTTTGGAATTTTTCTTCCTCTCCTTCTGCTCGTCTCGTGACTCTCGTCTTATTTTTTTCGGGGTGAGAACGTTGCGGGAAGAGGTGTAAGGGCTGGGAGAGGGAATTATGAAGGAAAATAGTACTTGAGATCTGTGGTTCGAAAAAGTTGATTGCAAGCGTACTTGTACCGGTCTCTCTTCGTTGTTGAAGAGTTTTCTGCTACCAAATCTATTCCTACGAAATTTCAAATGATTTTACGGGTGATTTTAACATGAATTAATTTTCGGCCGACAAATATGTTTTCTCATTCACAATGATTAATTTGTTTTCTGCTGACGAATCGACTTAAAGATTCGGCTAATAATGTAGTTCTTGCTGTTACTACTAAACGTTCAATATTTCATCAAGACGTTTTATACATTTACTCGTAATAAGATGTATAACGACTAGAATCATTACAGCTCTTGATGAGCGAAAATGTAAAAATCGCGGACAGAACGATTTACAGATGAATTCAAGATGAAAATATTAATATTAGTACAAAAAATAGGCATTTGAACCAGTGTTAATCTGATGAATGCAAAAGACTGTACGCTGTGATTCTTTGGTTCAAGAGTAGCTGGAGTTGTGGGTTCTTTTTTGCTTGTTCAATTTGATCATTGCACGTGTTATCGGCTGTTCGGTTAAGTTCAATTTTTGGCGGAGAAAATCTTGTTTTCATTCGCTACTCGTATATGATACGTGATTCACGAGCCTCCAAACTCAGTTCATGTTTTCGTCACAACCCTCGATAATAATCGTACATCAATTGTCCGTTATGATAACAACACATATAATATACATATACCGAATACGCGAAAAGAAAAAAGTAAGAGCGCCACACTGTAAGTACCCGCGAGTCCCGTAATATTATATACAAGCACGCGTCGTAGTGTTTGCTTCATATGATACATCAGTGGCGGCTGGAGGTACGAGGGACGCTTTTTCGGATAGCAGCCAGCATATTTGGTGCTGCTGGGGCTTAATCGTGAGAAAGTGAAGAGCATCACCGTTTTTGACTGATTTTCGTCAAATACACGCGCGCAGAAGACGAAAAACAGTTTCTGCGCGTGCAAAGTCCATCGCGCACTTTGCTTTCTAAAAATTAAGCCCCTGCTGCTGCTTTCGTCTATTGGTGCACCAATACACGTCATGCCTATACGTATAAATGTGCATGATGTTGTATACGCAACGGTACATCCTATCCCCCCTCTATACTTACTGCACCAACCAACACTAATCTCTGAGAAAGCCGCACCGGTGCAGGCGGAAGCAGCCAAACCTATACAAGTACATGGCCCCTCTGTCCCCAAAGATCACACGTTGTATACAGCAGCAGCAGCACCTTTGCCTCTTTGGGGACCGGCGGGTGTGTATAGAGAAAGAGCTTGGCTCACAAAGAGAGAACGTCACACGTGTGTAAGGTACATACAAAACATGATGTTATTATACACACACGCAGAGGCGTGTATATATATATATACATATGTATAGTTTGCATCAGGCTGCAGACGCGCGAGCGTCGCACGCCTGCATGTCGAGGCCCCATCAAGGCCCGACAACAGCATCGGCATGGACGGCGGCTGCAGCAGAAGCACCCAAGAGTCGGTCGCACTCCACTTGCCGGAAGCGCCGAGCGCGGTGTTCCCACGGTTATCCCGTGCGGCTCGTGCTACCGCTACTGCCTCCGCTTGGCTCCCTCCCTTCCTTCTTCATCATTGTACCATGTACATGCATATATATATATATATATACTGTCCCTCCACCCTATACAATACATGCACGCGCGTATAGCTGCCGCGCTCCTCTTCTTCTCTCCTCCCGTATTATACAGCTCCCGCTGCAGCCGCGTTGTCGCCCGCGTCGTCGTCGGTCCCTTTATTTTTGTACACGCGAACACAAACACATCGGAGCAAAAAAGCGTACGTATATTTATACGTGGCTTTCTTTCCACGCGACCGATACATACACTTACATCCAACGTCCGCACTGCACGCGCGCGCGTGTGCCCTTCTACCCTCCTTTCCGTTTCAGCTGTTGTGTAATGTGTAACTCACAATGCACAGTGCTGTATATCATACTGATGCCACTGATGCTCATGCAGATCAACGGATGGTTGCAGAAGGACCACTATATATATTATGATATACATGTATCATGATATTACGCACTCGGAGCCACTGGCGCGCGGCGTCCTTGATCTGTTTGGCCATTTCGGGGGAGCAGGGGCGCTGGGAACGCGATCCCGCGGAGGGCACGCGTTTGCGTGAGGTATCATTTTTTTTCGCCCCCACGAATCGTTGATTTTCTCGGAAGCAGTTCACCTCCGATATGGTAATACATCGGGGCAGGCGCGGTGGGGGGGGCGGGGCTGGGTGGGGGGGGGGGGGGGGGGGGGGGGGGGGGGGGGGAGGGGAAATTTAAAGGGCCGAACTGTTTCTCGGTATCACTGCACGCGTATAACAAAGTTGTCGCCCACGCGCGCTCGATCATCGCACTTCCGTGCCGAGATTTTTCTCCGTCCTTTCTCTCTTTATCCTCCTCGTTCTTGTAACGATGTACGTAAATATATATATCCGTGTCGTATTATTCTTTGAAACCCACGCATTGCTCCTCTCCTCGCGAGCGCGTATCGTATAATACAGGATTGAAAACCCAAGAGAAGGCGGAAACGGAGAATAATCGGGGACGGGAGGCGGGGAATGCACGAGCACTGGCCGAAACGGGCGCGCGGGGCACCACCTTGGGCATTATTGTACGATGTATAGTACGTATTGCGTTGGCAGCAGCAGGTGAAACGGGCGCGCGTGATATAACGTCATTATGTGGGTTGTCCATAGCTATATATAGGGTGTGCAGCTACGAGGGCCGGATTTCCTCGGTCTGTGTCGGATCAGGGAGGAGCGATATTCACGCGCCCATAAGTACCTCTGCATACGGATATTATACGGATCCAACGCGTTCCACCGACAGCAGCAGCTTTTCTCCGAGCCGCAGCTTAAAAGTTTTTCCAGCCGGTGAGAAAAGCCCGTATAAATACCCCCGTAGTACGTACATATACAATACACACACAGGTGTCTACGGGGAGATCAGCGCCACGTGTACATACGTATATATAAGCTGTTGATGTTGTTGTTGTTATCTTTACCGAAAATAATACCCGTGAGATCGGTTTCGATCCCTCCTATCCGCTTTTGGCCCCTGCGAGGACGGAAAATGAAAAATTTCATAAAAATAACGCCGCGTGTCCGTAAATCCCCATATCTATCGAGCGTGATAAGCCGCTCTCTTACTTCGTTACGCAGCAGCGTATACGTATATATATATATATGTATACACGGTGGAAGAAAAGCATGTTTGCAATGGATACTAAAAAATGTAATAATATCTCAAAGGATGTAAAATAGTAACGATGCCTATCCCGGGATGCACGCGATTCGTTTATCCAACGGTAAAATCGGCGCGCCGCGTCGCGTGAGAGAGAGAGAGAGAGAGATCAAGCCGAACGCATCCGGTGGACTTATAAGCACATCCATCCGTTCGTACCTATACTTATATGTATACATGTATATGTGCGTATACACGCGTACGACTAATATATGGGCATGTAAGTAAGTGTACGTATACAAATGTGTATATATGTATGCGTGGAAAACGGGCGCACTCACTAATACAGGCGGCGTTAGGCATTACCTAATATAAATATATGTGCACATTATCTACTTACGCTTACGCTGCACACGCATAAGTATATCTATATGCATAGTGGAGTCGCACACGCTTGAGTACAATCTGCGCCATTGTGCACGGCCGATTCATGAATGAAGCGGTGCTTCCGTTCCCTACGCGAGTGTGTGTGTGTGTGTGTGTGTGTGTGTGTGTGTGCGCGCGCGCGCGCGTTATGTTGGGGTATGGTTATGCGTGAGCGCATGTGAAGAAGAAGCAGAAGACGAAGAGAGACGACCAAAAGAGGCGGTGTCAGGCAAATACAAGAATAAGCCAAACACAATAAACAAAACGAAGGGAAAAAAAAAAGCAAAAAAAAAAAGCGAAAACTCGGACAATTTCAATTCTACTGTGATGCGCACGAGAGACACCTACGCGTAATGGCATTCGCGTACGCGTGAGTATTTCTTCGATTCAACGTTGTACCCTAGATCTTTGAAGAATATCGTGAGCGATATTGCACGGAGTAAGCCCAAGGTGCATCAGGTGCTCATCGATCCGTCTAATAGCTAACCCGATGCTCTGTATAAGTACGAAGAGCAATCCTATCGACCGTCTTCTGCGTAATAATAGATGGGCAGCAATTATTTTCGAAGATACAGGTTGTACGCTTTATCGATTGTTCCTTCTTCTCTCTCCCGTCCCGCGTCAAATTATTTCAGCACCCTGCGCATCAGAGTAATTCAAACCCTTGTAAGAAGCGCGCGAGGGTTACAAAGTGGCCCCATCATCAGCCATGAATGATCGACTTATCGCAGGGCACGAACGAACGGCGATGAAATTAACGATCGCGGTACCGTAAAAATCAAGGCTGACACGCGCGCACCGATAATACCGGGTGTTGATTGTACATAATAATATACGCTGGCTGGTGTCGAAAAATCTCAACCGTTGGACGGTCGATAAACCGCCACGAGGCTATATTACTGTCTCATTACAGGCGTGCAGGCGGCGCGAATACGGTAGTCCGTGTCGATTCGTCGTTCATATATGCACGATCCGAAGCCATAATACACGTATATTGAGTACCGTGCGCAGGATCGGGGCAGACCCACGCGGGCTTCACCGGCGCGTATACCGTGGAACTTTGGCGCGTGTATTAATTGCCGCTAAATATCCGATACGGCCCGTATAAGACCCGCAGGCGCGCCGAGCCCGCTCTACCGCGAGGAATTCGCGAGTGTGGGCCGAGGCTGCTCAACTTCCGATATTGCGGGGGTGCTCTCTCTCTCTCTCTCTCTCTCTCCCCCCCTGCGCGGCGGGGTGGGGCGGTGGGGGGGGGGGGGGGGGGGGGGGGGGGGGGGGGGGGGGGGGGGGGGGGGGAATGCGCGTGGGCGAAGTTTCGAGGCGCGGTCTCGGGTTGTCTGTGTTTTTATAGGCCGCGTGCGGCTCGAGCTTGCCGCGGTCGGTCGGTGGAGAAGATAAAAATTTAAGTTTTAATGAAAAGGCGCTCGTTCGTGGTATGCTTATATATGTAACTGGGTACCCAACGACTATCCGCTGCACATGGAAACTGGTGGTTTTCCTTTCTTTCTGAGAATTTTTTTAATCTCTCGAATTTCTCGGCAATTTTAATCTTCTAGCTACCACAGGGGGGAAAAATACCGCAGTTGGCAAATGTTTGGGACGGAGGCTTTTTATTTTTATAGTACAAAAAGACCGGTAAAGAAACTATTGGGTTGGGATAAAAACCCTGCAGTTGCTAAAAAGTATATACGCCTGAGTACTTTTGAGCATGAGTTAGTATCATCGGTGATTGAAATAATTGGGAAAAATATAATTTATTTTTATCGCAATATTTCATCCTCGATTGAGATGTTAAGTGTATTTATGTGTCATGCTATGGTAATTATAAACATTGCTGTTTAATTTCCTGGCTACTTTTCCAATCTATGAAAAAAAAAAAAAGGTTACATAAGCATGTGCCCGTAAAACGTTAACGATAGTGATAGTAATGATTATAAATACACAATAATCATAATTGATACATATAACTAATTTAATCAAATCCAAGTTCTCGTTGACATATTGTATGTTCCAAATGATAAATTTCACTTGTAAGTATCCGTGTATCACTTTTAATCGAAAAATCGCCCTTCTCTTGAATTGTTACAGATAAGTCGAGCGAGCATAGACGCGTGCAAGGAGTACTTCAGGGATGACCTAATCAAGGCAGACTGGCAGCTAATGGTGGAACTTAAAAAGCTCTTCCAAATCCTCTAAGTTCTCCCGTAAGTCAAAATCTTCCTTTTCCGCGCACCGCATCTCATTCCAACAATCCATCACGCAACAGCATCAACAACAGCACCGACTGCAACAACGACAAAGACCGTAATCTTTTTACAGTGTACCACTATAATATATATATATACATATATATTTGTATATTGTATGAACAATATTGTTTTATGTGATGTTAATTGAACGCTTTTGAAACCTCGCCATGTATGTATGCATGTATGCATGCATGTATATGTATATCGGAGAAACTACAGTCCACCAGTACTATATAACCATTGTACCATTACCACCGCGTTATTCCACACCACCATGCTCGTGTCGGAAACTGTACGTCAAAAATATATTTTGGCGGCCAATTTCAAACGAGGAAACGAGAGACCTTTCAATAAAGATATGCCCCCCGTGAACGGAATTTTCATATATATATACACATACACTCACGTGTACCATAGACATTTATATGCGGAGAGATAAAAGAGACGCTCATGCGCTCCTCCTTATACGTGTAAGATTGTAAAGTGCCAGTTTTATCATCGATCCGCTTCATACGCATACATGTACTACGTAACGCGTACACGTACACATACATCATGTAGGTATACACCATTTACGCACTGTGCGAACGTACTGCATGCATGGATGGAAGAGCATAACACGATGACGAGAACGTAAATCAAAAGCCTCGAAACGTGCTCGAGGACCTATATGTAATACATTTTTTTTTTTACAACTCGATGATCAAAAAACAAATCAACTTGAAAGTATTTAACTACGTTATATGGTTTGTTATTTTTTTTAGACACTTTTCTTTATTTGGAGTTGGTTGAACGTCGACAATGAAATTTTCCCATCGATAGTGTAGATACGTTGTGGTATACAAACTAAAAGTATGCTCGTATGAATTGGCTGGTATGTATTTTGCGCAAAGGCAATAAAAATTATTTACGCAAATGAAAAACTTTATTCGGCAGTTTGTTCGAATTTACTTGAACAATCAATTTTTTTTTTTGTATTAGTTTTATAACTGTGCTTTGGTAGATATAGACAAAGGAGAACAAGTATCGAATGACCGTTGATTCAGTCATGTTAACAAAAATAATGATAAATGGCTACGATTTTTTTACAGTCGCAATTACATATGTACATGTTCAATTGTTGCACTATAAAAATTAATTGAAACGAAATCGCATTCTGAGCGCAGAAAAAGAAAAAATTTGAAAAGTTCGAAATGGCTTTTGTATTTATGGATTTACGGATGACAGAGCTGAAGTAGTGGTAAAATAAAAAAGTAAAAAAATGTGAGCGTACGAGTGAAAAAAAAGCGAATAAAAAATATACAGGGTTCGTTCAAAAAAAGTTAAGTCAATGAAATTTTAGACAAACAATACGGGATTTGAAAAAAAATCACTAAGCTTTCAGGGAAACAAATCAAGAATTGCTACAAGGTAATTTTCAGTTATTCTGCTCTAATTTTTCTGACCCCTTTTAACTTTTCTTGATTATTAAAGATTTATGGTCATGAAAATTTCAAAAACATCAAAGTCTAATAATTAAAATAATAAAATAATTTCCTCCATAGTTTACCGATATAAGCAGCTTATAAAAGCAATCGGTTTATTGCAAACAGCAAGTTTTTATATCTCTAAATAAAATATTAAAACGTCCATTTTCATAAAAAATTTTTCCACCTTCTAACCTCAAAATAGCACCTTCGCCGCTTGATTTTGGCTCTTAGGTGGAAAAATAGATTCCGCAACTCGTTCGTAAAGTTTTTACGGACCTTGTTACGTCCCTCGCCTTCGGCTCGGGCCGCAAACCTCTCGGTCCGCAAATCTAAGCCTTTCCAAACTCGTACGTAATCTACTATTTCTTTAGCTTTGTTTTACTGAAAAAAGTTTATTTCAGAAAATTTTCAGCCTGCAATTACACATTGTGACGAATCATCCTTTTCTTTTTTGCACCATAATCATATTGAAGAAAAAAATGTCAGCGATCTCTCTCGCCTATTGCACTGTTATCGGCTGTATATCAAAACTAGCGTACAATTGTTACAATGAACGTGATTCCGAGGATAGGCCTTGTTATTTCGAGTATTAAAATAAAAGAGGGAAAAAAAAAAAAGATTCGGAGACGAAGGAACGAAGAAAAAGGCACCGATGCCCCAGAAGGCGAACTTCCTCGCGTACAAGGAAAACGAAATGGAATGCAGGCGTTTGATAAACATATTATATAGATTTACGAAAGAAAAAACAAGAAAAAAAAATAATAACAGCTCGCTCGCATTATTTCAAAACGTCGTCCTGTGCTCGTATACTTGGCGACTCGCGGCTCCGAGAGCGGCGTCGAGCGAGTGATGTACACATATACTATTATGTAAGAATACTATAGAAATGTACTGGATTGGGTGTGGACGTTATGAAAAATGATCAGCAGATCGTCGGCTACTCGGCTTGGAAAAAGTGCGCGTGGATGCAAATAACAATATATTATTATTATTATTATTATCATTATTATTATCGAGTACGTGCGCGTCGGACTCAACTGACCCGGCGCGCGCTTCTTCATTATTTTTTAGTATACTTCGAGACACGTTTTGGACATTACTTTTTACATATGTGGCTTAATAGTTTAAAAGACTATTAATAAAATATATCGTTTATTGATAAAAAAAAAAAAGGAAAAAAAAATAACCAGTGCACCGTTTTATTTTTGTCTCTCCATTCCAGTGTATCTATTCCTCGGCTCGTCTTCGCACGATTGATACCAATCGACCCAAAATCAATGTATATAGCCTATACATTATCGGAATCAAATGATCACGCTTGTCCCAAAAAACAAATGTCCCACGACAAACCCATCAGCCTTGCCACCCAAAACCCAATCTTCACAGACATATAGAATACACTCGACACCCGCCGGCGTACAGCATGGATAACAAGTCATCCCGACCACCACCAATTTTCCCCGAACGCTGTGGTTCCGTACCCACCCCAGCACCCCCGAGCAAAAGCGCCGAGAGCCGATAAGACCCGGTGTATATTCTACGCGCGAACGATTATCGCCGTCCCAACGGGAGCAGGAGCGCGCACGTGGGCGAGCCAATCTCACCCGAGCCGAGCGGAAACAGGAAGCGCTCTTTTTTCCTTTCCAATCGCTCGGGTTACCCCTATCTCGGCTGCAGCGCCGGTCCAGCGGAAGAGAGGCTTATCTCCCCTACTTCGACGCGCCTGTCTGATGCCTATGTATAATAAAGGTGCGCGGATATTATTGCTTCGTAGACCACAATGTGTATGTAATATATGTATATATATGTATGCTCACGTGAAAATCACGGTACTTATACGCGCGGTGTGGAAAGTGTTTTAAGCTGCTTGCCCATGTACTTATTACGAACGAGTCCACCGCCAAAGTTGCGAAGGAGACACCGCGGGACGGCTTTCGCGTGCGGTCGGACAACAATGGTATGGTAATCACCTTACGGACCGTAATTTTACATCTAATACGACGGCAGGAAGGGAAGGAAGGAAGGGGTGTCGAGGGGAGAGCCCTGATTTTTGCTGATCTTTACATTACAATCGACGTCGCGTCAACGGCCAATTTGATTAATCGAGTGGATGAGAACGGAAGCGGATATCCAATTGCTCCGCATTGTTCATCGTCGCGAAATCGTTAGCGGCTATCGTGCTGTAATAGAACTCGCGACGCTCGGAGGAGGAGGTCGGCGAAATTTAGATTCCTCGCTTCCGGTGTCGTCGTCGTCGTCGTCGGGGACGGCGCACCCTGTGTACGTATTATCGCGCCAGAGGTATCTCTTACGTTTTCCGAGAACGAGAACAGAGCAGCTGCGCGGCAGAAAAATAGAGGGGGGGGGGGCAGAGCAGAATGTGTGTGTATAATATGTGCTCGGCTAAGTCGATTAACCAATTATAACCCGCGCAGTTGGCCGAAGGCTGCTGCAGGAGTTGTGTGTACATGTGGATGGTGCTGAAGTTGCCATACCTTACTTCTGCTATACAGACTTATCCTGTAGCCCAGAGGTGCCTTATATAGATCCATCATCTAAAGGATTCAAACTTTTTTTCTACGTGCAAAATACTGATTTCCCCGTGCCGGCCGGCCCCCTGCTATAGAACGGATAAGCGTGAATTAAGTGATACGTACACATATTATACATCTATACCTTTAGTATACTGTAAGTTTAAATACATATATTATATACAGACGTACTCGCTGTGTTATTATATCGTACGCGCAATTGTCAAGACTTATACATGAAGCCATCAATGTGTGACCACGCGTTATGTAATTGGCCCGCAAATCACACTCACTTCATCGTGTTTTCCAGCAGCACCATTCTAGCCCTGCCAGTCACTTGTATTCTCTGCAGTTGTAATTTAAAATCAAGTTTTTATCACTATTCACCACCGTAACCTATAATATTACATACATCGGGTCAGCCATCTTGAATGTTACTAGATTTTAAAACCTTATATATATATATACAGCTAACAAGTATAACTATGAGCGATAGTCAAATAACAAACAGAAAAATAAATCTCAAAGCATTTTTCACTCTTATGATTATCGTTCGATATCAATATAGAATCCAACTCTGAGAATCCCGTATATGAGCATATTATCTATAGTGCATATCAATCACGTGGCCCACATTGAAAAGTCAATTTTTCCTGCATGCTGCAAACTAAACGGCCATAATACGCTTAAAACAAAATATGTGTTGTGTATTATTGATTTATGTATGTTTGTTCAAACAGTATAATTGCCTATTGATATATGGTCATAACCACGCTCACAAGGATGGGCCGACGTAAATTCGTTCGTCCAGTAGTATACTACCTATAGGTATTAGCATGCATATAAAAGATCCGCGTGCAGTATCATATATTACATATACTTCGCCGTAGGCCGCTGCACCATGTTACTATGTTACTGTATGATGGTAGCCGGCCGGGAAAGCGTTTCCGCCTCGCGTAAGTCGTCTATGTATAGGTAAGTATGCGTGTGCATATATACATGTATGTTATGCACAGTGCATGCCTACCGCGTGCGGCCGGATATCCTTTGATGACGCGGTCCCGTTTCTCTCTCTCTCTTTCCTTCCTTTCGCACTGCAGAGCTATACGATGCTGCTGCTGCTGGCTACGCTACATGAGTGCATGACTCTTACGGATCTGACGCGGGCCTGAGAGTTCATTCGAAAAATACGATACGATGGCTTTGACGGTATCAAATGAAATACGATGATATTATACATATTGTGTCACATCAGTTGTGTGCAGATTTTAATTTTACAGCTCATGGCAAAGACTTGGAACGCTGTCCCCTCGATTTTTTTTTTTTTTTCTTTTTTCATCAACGAATCGAGCGACTCTTCAATCGAGAATGCGCTTATCAAAGTTAATACGTATATCCTGTTGCGACACTCTTCCGCTTTTGTCAGTGTCAATCTTATCTCCGTCAAAGTTATCTCTGACAACGCGCGACGATAACGCTGCTACGTACGCTTTTTATTTTTTCATCGGCCGAAAATAATTTCATTCATTTTCACGTGATCGCACGTTATAATCTTCATTATCATCTGAATGAATTGGGCGTGTCGGGAATCATATTGACATTGTTTTGGCTCTCCATGCTCTCGTTCGCAGTTATATGACTTACTTGTGATTGAATAAGATAGTAATGTAGACTTTACATATTATAATTACGGGCGAAAAATTTCTTTAACAATTCCTTTGGTTGACGATTAATTTGAAAAATATTTTAATGGCACATCTTAGATGTAAAGCTATATTACAACATTGAATGAACAGTCCAATGTATACGAGTTTTTCGACGAAGAAACTACACTCAGCAGTTTACCAAAACAGAAAAAAAAAAGTTTTTTTGGAAGCACACACTGTATCGGTCAAGTAGTTTTTATATTTTGCATTCCTCTGTGAATGTGGGCAAAATTCCGAACTTAAAATAAACAAGGTGTTATGCGAATTAAAGATATTTCTAGGATTATCACCAACCTGACCTCGTCCATGACCTATAAATGACATATTTATGATGAAAAGTTTTTCAGCGATTTTTTTTGTAAGCCGCAAAATTTTATTATAACAGATTCTAAAAGTTTTATTTGATGCAATTTTTTAAAACTTGGCGAATTTTCAATTAAAAAATTGTGAAATAAGCCTATTTAGTGCCAATATCAATTTCCAAAAGTTCAATGGGTTTGCTCCTTTAACGCGTAAACTTATGATTGGATATGTAAATGGCTTGTTAATCCAATTTTCATTCATTTATCGGATGGATGTATATGTATTTAAAGGAAGAATCACATGAAGAAATAAATATGTGGAATATTATTATATACACTTACCGCTGCGCGTAAATTATCGCTCGATCGTGAAATATCATTTGCATGAAAGTAAAATACGAAATTTCATTCATATCTCGTTATCGAATGACATCTCTTGCATAACAGTAATAGTAATATGTTTTTTCCTGTCAAAGATACGCAAGCGTATACATACTCGCGTGCTTAACACGTACAATCGTACAAATGTACAAATCAATAGTATTTATAAAAGTCGTTATTTTTGTGAGCTCGTTTTTTTTTTTTTTTTTTTTTCACTCAAAGAAATAACGCACAATCGTTTTCATAATTCATGCTACGAAATAGCTCTATGCATAATTTTAGTGCAAGAGTACAACGTGGTTTCGCCCAACATCCGCGCCTACACTCATCCAACAAGCTTATATGGTACACATCTTCCTATCCACCCACCAAAGCCAATAACTTGTTGACACTTTTTCACAACCGACATCTTCCTTAATAGGCGCAACGTATGTATAGTGTACATACTCCAAGTGAAAGAGCAAGAGAGAGAGAGAGAGAGAGAGAGATAGCAGTAACCCAATGCCTAGTGGATTGTGGAAGAAAAAAAAAAGAAGAAAAGAGGGAGGAGGAGGTTGTATCGGACTCGGGCCTCGCTCACACACAACCCAACCTTGAGCCTCTTCCCACACGCGAGTATCACGTGCCGCCTCGGCGACGTTGTTGCTCCCTGCCATGCCCGTCGACTTATTAATTCAAGCGAGATATGTGTATGCGTACAGGTAAAATCGGTATGAGTATGGTATACATATGCTGTCCAGTATACGTGTATGATACATAATATAGGTTGCACTTCAGTGAGGGTATATATAATATACGTGCATTGCGGAAAGTACATCAAAGATACGTGCAGGAATTTGATGTTTTTTTTTTCAACCCGAACTTGTTTGCCGATGATCAGTTCTGTTTAAAAAATTGACACAACGTTCG
>JAPYYV010029925.1:0-10341 GCA_030522625.1 Copidosoma aretas | reverse complement strand
GGAAGGCACGCTACCACTTGCGCCACCGAGGCCTTGGCGATTCCCTTCGTCTCATCAAGTCAAGTTCTAAACGCTATTCTTTCAGCCAAAGCGTACTTTCCAATGCATTCAACAAACATGATTCTAAGATAGGTTAAGGTTGAAGGCTGTACGATGAAAATAATTTGATAGGTAAATGCCATTAGAGTCATTTATATATGTGATTATATCTTCACCTATCTTAGAATCATGTTTGTTGAATGCATTATAACTGATTGTTTCACATTGCAATTTAAACGAAAAATTTATCGACGATAAAGAAATTTTGAACGATTACTTATCAATTTTTTAAAACGTGGCGAGGTAGTTTACCAATTAAAAATAAATTTATAAGCTGATTGAAAAGTACTGAAGTTTGTCTTTTAACGTGAGCGTGAGAAGGATAGATGACACATCAAGCAGTCGCATGCACAGCATATGCAAAGCACGTACTATAGCGAGGGATAGAACTTCCTTAAGCAACAAATTTGGGTGACCGCTCGAGCCTTACCGTTCGCCTCGAGATTCCGCCTCAAATATATAGTTATTGTATAGTGCAATATAAGTACCGTGTGTATAGTGTGTGTTTATGTATGTATGTATGTACGCGCGCGCGTGTGTGTGTGTGTGTGTAAATGTGAATAAGTGTATGCGCATGTGTGTGCACATAATGCACACATGGAAAGACTAGTTACTATTTTTATTTAAATACTGTAAACAATTACCAAAAAAATTTTGCATGCTCGGAATATCGATGCAGACGCCCAATATTTAGTCAACGGGTTGTTATTATGACTTAACCTCAAACTATTTGAAAATATGCAATATCTTGAAGACGAAGAAAGATAGACTAAAAATAATAAGTCGTATGGATTTTCTAAAGGGATAAAAAATCGTCGCGGAGCACAAACAGAGGGGTATTGGTTAATGTAAAAAAATTACCTTAATTTTCGGTGTTTTGGGTGTATCTACGTAGAATTGATATGGGAAAATTTCGGAATAAATTATAGCATGTTTAGAAAATTATGACAAGAATGCAGAATTTATTATTTACGGTTTTGTGCAAGCATAACCTCGAAACATTCAAAAGCACGTAATATATTGGACAGGAAGCCAGACAGGCTAAAAATGATTATTTTTATGAGTTCTCTAAAGGTTAAATATACATAAAGGCAGACAAATGGAGAGGTTCTAGTCGACGTTTCGACATAACCCAATTTTCTAAATTTTGGGTATATGGGCAAATGCACCAAACTTTTGATTTCGAGATTTTTTATTTTTTATTTTTTTTTCAAGGCACACTATTAGGACTTTGTATACGTATTTGTATACCTATTATTAGTGAAAAATTTTTGGCGTTCTCAGTTTTACCTCCGGGCCATTCAAATTAAAGACGTAATAATACATAGCTCTCATACGCTTAGAATGAAAAAATTGTCTCACTGTTTTGGCATTTTTTTCTTTTTGCTGACATTTAATAATATTTATTCGAGTTTAAAATAAGTTAGAAGTTGTATCCCAGAACTAACAAAATTTTTCCTTTGTTGAAAATTAAAAAAAATAATGTTTTTTACCTTCTTTAAAATGATTTTTTTTAATGATTCAATTTTTTTCCTTTTGTTTTTGTATTTTTATTTATTCACTTCAATCTGTTTCGACTATGACAAAAATATTATTTATTGAATAAATAAATAAAAAGTTACTTTGAATATTTATAAATTATTATAATCCAATGACTTGTAAACAATTTTTAATTGATTGATAAATATGACCAATTAAAAAATTTTCATCTCTCTTATAGTAATAATAATAAATAGACACTGAAAATCTTGAATGTACTTAATAAGTCTAAATTTTAAATGTTATATTAAACAACAAAAATATAGTTTTATGTACACATATATTTACTTGTCTAAATTACACTTTTCTGATAGTAACGTGCGGGTTTTGACGATTTTACTAGCTTTAACTGTGCTGCATTTTTTTTAATTTTTTTTTTTGACTTGGAATTTAACAGAATGAGGTTTTAAATTATAATGTTTACATGGTGGATTCTTAACACATTCTAAACATGATAAATAATTTGAAAATAACACATCTTCATTTTGTTCTGTCCATATTACTTGGTGAATTTTCATTGTATTTGGTGCTACTTGCAATTCAGTATTTTCCAATAATTTATCAGTATTTTTCATCTCATTCTCAGAAATTAAAAACATTTGTACTACTGAGTCACTTTCTTGAATGACTTCAATCATATTACTGGCTGTTAAAATACCACGTCCAAAAGAAATTGCTCTATCCCAAAGTGATTTGACTGTACCACCTGTACTATCAGCACAACTCTTTCTATAACCTACTGTCGTGGAATTCCAGGATGCTTGATTGAGTTTCAAAGTTTTGCAATGTTGAGTAAATAAAAAAAAATTTGTTTTGTTTTTATATTGGGTTGATGGATCATCACTTTGAATGTGAAGTTGCTTCAAGTTAGGAACTAATTGTTTTATACAAATAATTACAGGCTGTAGATGGGCCCACACAGCACAAGAATCGTGTCTCAAATTCTCTGATACTGAACAAAAAGAGTTACATTTAACCTCAAACATTTTGGGATCTTTATAAAAAAAGTCTCTCGTATGCAGAGAAATTTGTTTTTTGGAAGCTCCAAACTGTACACTCTATATTTCTTCCGAATATTTACAATTAAAATTCTCACTTAAGTCTATCACCATTTCAACTTCGTCAAAATCTAAGTTTTTTTGTACAGTCTCCATAAATTTATGCTGATGTCCAGTATTGTATACGTGTTTTAAGTAATCAGGTGTAGGAGAATTTAATTCTTTGATCAAATCATTCGTCTTGCACTCTATCTTCTGTTTTGATGTGATCCTGACGTGATACATTTTTACTTTGGCACCCAATCAATCAACGAAATTACTACTCCACTGATGATAAAATATTGGCTGAGAATCTTTTGATAAATAAGTTTTGGGCTTCTGAATGAATCTGAATTTTTTTACTTTTACTCCTATTAAAATTGTATGCTGTTGACGCACTTTTTCTTTGTAAGTACGTGCTTACAAGGCCAGAAGTTTTTTTCATGCAACTCTTTTTATACAGTTTCTTATTGCCTTTTCCAAAGGTAAAATTCTTTTACTCATATTAGAATCGTTTGATTTTACTTTTATATTTACATTTTCTTAAGTCAATACAGGTGTATCGTTAACAAAATATTCTTGCAAAGATGTATTCGAATAATTGGCTAGACTTGATTAAGACCCATCAGAAGCATTTACCTCATCAGAAGAATTATTTTTGTTTGTTTTATTCTTTTTTCTCGTGACATCATCGTAGTGCTTTATTGATAAATAATCTTAACTATTAGAATGTCATTTTACACTTGTGGCATCAGGAGAGTTTGATCTTCTACGTTTCGCAGGAATATTATGGTCGTCAATTTGGTTCATTGATTTCTCACGGGCTTCACGTTTTTTCAAGATTTTTCTCTCACGTTTTTCGGCAGAAATTCTCCTCTTCTCTCGGACTTTTTGCGCCTCATTCGTCGTTGGCTGAGTTTCAGGTTCCATTCTACTTCGTTTATAAGATAAACATAGAATTGTGAACGACCCATTTTGTTTTAAATAAGTGTTTGTAAATACTTACCTTTTTTAAATTCGAAAAAATAGTCTAAATAGTTTTAACATGGAACGTAACAGAAGCAACCGATTGTCTAACCGAATGTTTATAAAAATTAATAGCCCGATGTCTATAAATACTATGTTGATAAAGTAAAACCCTAGTTTAACTGTTTTTGATCGAGAGATACATTATTTTTAGAAAAAAAACAGGAAATTTGTTTTTTTTTCAAACTACTAAAAATTTGTTTCCTACTTTTGACCATTTTTTAAAAACTAGACTACTTGCTACTATATAATCTACACTACTACATCTACATTCTACTTCAGCAACAAATAGAATTTTGAACCATCACAATCAGTTATTTTTTTCTCGAATTATATTATTTAAAACAAAAAAATGAGCTTGGTCTCACAGTATGCCGGGACCATAAATTGAAGAGGAGTAAATAGGAGTTTTCTTAACAAGTTACAATTTTTTTAACAAAAATATAATGATGGACCATTTATATTCCAATTAAAAATGATAAAATACAGTGGTAACAACTTTTATTGACCTTTTTCACGTAAAACCTTCGATGTGCCATCAAAAAATGTGTTATTTCAAAACTAGTTTCGTTTTTTCATTACAACTTCAAAGTATTCGTATTTTTATTAATTTAGGGCACATCATCGAGACTCAGCGTAAAATTTTTATTTATCGAAGTATTTGAAGATAAGACAAAAAAATTTCCCGCAATTAAAGGGCCGCGTCATAAAGGTCCATGAGAAGAGACTGAAATGATTTTTTTTTAAAGTTGACTTTACTCACTAAAATACGTATTATTTGTTTCCCATTGAGGGCACACTATTCAGCCTTCGATATGTTTTGTAAAAAGGTTCAAACAAATAAATGTCGGTGTTATTATGCCAATATATTGTGGGCCGCGCAAATAAAGTTGTTAAGAATACGAAATTTTTCTTGAGCTTCAATCGCTTATTTCGTGTTTATCATCTTAAATCACTTATAAAAAAGAATAAAAGTCATTTATTGCCTGGAATCTAAGCATACACATTGTTCTTTAGGTGGATAATAGTGAAAGAAAATTTATTTGACTTATTTATGAAACTAAATACGAAATTTTCAAGATCAATCTCTGGATCACGAAGGTTAAAAGTTTGGTGGATTTGCTTACCATATCTTGGTAAAAAAGTGGTAATACATTTAAAAAAATATTACAGCATATTAATGATATGAATATGGATGCGTATAAATTATTCTGAAATAATTTTCGATCGACATAACCTTTCGAAAACAGAAAAAACGCTATATCTCGACAGGAAAGCAAGATAGACCCAAAATAACAATTTTTACAATTCAATGCAGATATGCACACGGAATTTAAAAATCATTTTTCATATTGTTTAAAAATAAAATGGTTAAAAAAATGACGTTTCTAAGTTGCTTTCGTTTTGGAATTAATTAACTGCATCTCACATATAGTTCTTTTTTATTCGTCATGACATCTACGCACATGACTTTCATCTCCTCTCTATAACACACTCACTCTCTCTCGCTCTCTCTTAATACATATGTAGACATTTAATTACCCTCGGAGTTCTTACTTCTGCGGTCTGTCACACTTGACACACCCTATTTTTTTTTATGAGCAGTTGAAAAAAAAATTTTCGCCATAAATATTTTTTTCGATATTCTTTGGGTTGTTATAAAACGAAAACGTGATTATATATTTCTTCGTTAGACCCATAATTTTCGAAAAAACAAAAATCGTCAAACTCGAAAATTTGGACTTTTTGAAGTGAAAACTTCTTCAGCGGGAAAAAATGATAAACTCGCGTCAGGTGAGTCAGGTCACGTGATGCTGATCGAAAATTCGTAAGATTGAGGGGAGGGAGAGTAGACTGCGCCGGCGCGGACGACGCGGCGTAGGAGAGGAAGCAATATTTCCCTCTCTTTCTACCGCGCGGGGAAAATGTTTAGAGAGGAAGTAAATAATATCTCCCTCTCTTTCTACACTGAGAAAAAAATCATACCGTCTCAGCTATGGAGCACTGCTGAAACGGTAGTGCTGCCCCATGCAGTGTCTATATAGCCGGAACGGTATAAGCACACATGCTGTTTTGGTAGGTGTAACGTCAGAGGCAATCAAAACAGACAGGCAAACATTACTAACCTATTCTTTAACACTGCATGTTCGGATAAGTATCCAATGTTGTTATTTTGCATCTTCCTCTGATAATGGACTCGTTCGTCCAGAATTAGCTGATGTCATGGAATTTAGGACGATTTAACAATCGTTTTGAAGGTAAGTAAAGTGAGTGAAAGTATACATAGAATATCAAAGTAAGTAACAGTGTAAAACAAATTTTCCCAGAGGCAGGTATCGATGAGTACTGTTTTCAGTATCTAGATGATGAGATGTTGAATTGTTTGTTTGAAAAAAATGAATGTGGATTTAAAAAAAAATTTGTTGTTAAGTACCAATCATGGTTGTCATGGTTGAGTGACTGCTCGCCGAATATTACAACTTCCAACTTATTGCCAAGTAATCAAACACCAAAAATACCAGACCAAAACTTCTCACTCTCCAATTGTAATCCTGTGTCCTCTTCATTTGTCATTGTAGAGAGTGGTGATGTGAATGTTAATGAAACAATTGTTGATAATAGCAACGTTGATATTAATAATATATCAGAAGCAGAAGAAAACGCATTGTGTTTAAGTTGTAAGAACGTTATAACATGTATGTTCTATTTTTTTCAATTTTCTCATAAAATTGTAAAATGAAAATAGCATTTTTTTATCAATTATAAAGTAATTCTCAGGATAGACAAGTAAACAAAATTCGTATGAAATAACTTACTCAACGGTTATTTTAAAAGACATTTTAAAATCATGATATTTATAAAGTGAATAGAAATGATTTTAGTTTCAAATTCTATTCTGTCCTTCAAATCTTTCTGACTTTTTTTATATGATTCTAATGTCACATATTGAAAAAAATTTATATAACTAGACATATATAAAGTATTTGACATGTCAGAAAAAATTTATTTTATATTATTTTATAATGTACAGCAAATTTACTAAAGAACGTTAAACAAATTCTGGAAAGTAGCTCACAAGGAAAATACGTTCTAGAATTATTTACAAAAGAGAATGAAATTGACAAGCGTTTGCTAACAAGTTTGATTATTGAAAATGAATTTGATAGAACTTCATATTATAGGTAAAAAATGTTTTCATCACAAACTAGATCCTATTCTATTAAGTACTGAAGACTCTTTTTGTCTCTTGTATTTTTCAAAACTGTACATCCATCCTACCCAAATTTGTTTGTCATCGTAGTAACATTTTTTTTGTTTGTAGAATAACTACCGACAGATTTGTGGAGATAGCAAAGGAACTTTCTAGTCCATTTAAAGTGGGAACTGATGAATTTTACTAGCCGTTTCAAAAAGCATCAGAGTCTAGGCAATGCGTTAATGCTGGTGGTCCCCTTTATGATAAATATATTAAGTGGCATGCTTTGTATGCAAAATATGGATTATTTATAAATGACAATAAGCCAGGTATATTCGATTTTTATTTATTCGTTACCTATACAAAACTACTAAGATGTATTCAATAATTTTTCATCTATTATTCTTCTTCACACTTTTATTCTTATTCTTGTTGTAATTGTCATCCTTTTAATTAGAGAATCCTATTTATGATGAGGACACCGACGTTGAATGGTTAGCTGAAGCAAAAGAATTCAATTTTCAAGAAAATGAAAATTTAGCTGCAGAAGTTTTGCAAAAGTGGAAAAAATCTTTTGATAAAAGAACACGATACTCAAATCCAAATTTATTTTTACAACGCTATAAATGTCTTCAGACAGAAATAGGGTATCTTTTGGTGGGTATTATTTTACTTTTACCAAAAAAATTGTGGATCTGTATTAATAATTATAATAACAATAATTGTAATGATAATAAAAATAACCATAATAATAAATTTATTTTTACAGCTTGCTGCTGATTTTGACATAATATACTCATGCGGTGACGAGAATTTTGTAAAAAATTGGGGTAGAGTTTCTAAACAAATAGTTCATTATTTGAGGGCAAATAAAAAACTAGATAATGTTGATGAAGAGCTTATAATAGCTGGTAGATACTTTTGACGTATATTATTAAAATCAATGTCTAAAATTTCTTTGTTTTTTATTTTTTACGAAACGTTAGTGTAATGTTTGTGTTTTAATAATTTTTTTTTAATTACAGGTAATAGCAGTGCAGTAGCTCTATTAGGTTTATCCAAAGCTTTGGGAATCATTGTGAGAAAAAGAGAAAAAAACGATCCCAAACCTTACGGGTCATCAGTATGTGAAGTTAGAGAGTCATTTATTTTATCAGTAAAGGTAACTAAAATTCATTTGTTTTTTTTTTTCTCTAGTAACCGACAGATTAGTAATAAATAAAACTTGCTTCATAAAAAAAAAATCTTTTTTGCAGTTTGATCAGGATATCGATTTATATTGCGCAAAAAGAAAAAGTTCCTAGAGTGAAAATAATATTAATGTGTTTGTTGCTACTGTGGGAAGTTTAGTGGATACAACTAATTCCAGTGTTTTCGTAGTGGTAAACGAACTCAAATTTCGCATACCATCAAAAAAATTAGAGGATGCTGTTTTTTGCTTTCGAAATTTACTTAGCCCTTTCTGCCGATTATAGTTACGTTTGTAAACATTTATGGTATTTTCTGCAAATTTATGTATATGAGCAAAAACTATCAAATGTTAAGCCGTACGCTGCCGTCAAAAGATTTATCGACGATTTGAATACGTTAGTTGAAAAAAAACAAAGTGATAAATCTACGAGCAGCGGTGAATTAATTGAAGTATCAGCTACTGTACAGTAAACTTGTACTTATTTTTTTTTAAATCAAATTATTTTTTGATTGCGTAAATATAGCCGTATGGATAAAAGTTTATAATTTAATCGTTATTGTACACGAATTTGCCAAAGTTTGAAGCCTTAAACATTCTTTTTCTTTTTTTAACGTAAATAAAATTAGTTATTATGATTTATTTTAGAGAAAGAAATTTGTTTATTGACCTTGAAATTTCACAATGATTCTGCAATTACACGTACCGTGGCACAATCAATAGTTGATTCTCTCATTCAATTTACACATACTACTTTTTCTGGTTTTTTAAAAGAAAATTTAAACGTCAGTGACGTTAAGAAAGAGTTTTGTGATTTGTTAGAATATTCCTCTAATATTTTTAATAAATTTAGCAGTGAGCACAAAAGATTTCTATATTACGAGTCAAAAGACCTTTTAATACAGTCTTGTTCAATAAATATAGGTACGAGATTTGAAAAGAAAATAATTGAAAATAAAGAATCATTGCAAGCAGTTCTAGCTTTCATGGAATATATACCTTTAACGTGGTCGTTTAAAGTAATGCTCGAAATACCTGGTGTATTTAATGAAATTAAAAACTACATGAATCTATTATCCCATGAATCAAATATTGTTTCAAATTTTTTGCAAGGAGAATGTTGGAAAGAAATGAGAAAAAGTTTTGGTGAAAAATTTGTTATTCCGTTATACGTGTATGAAGATGATTTTGAGGCTGGAAATGCTTTGGGCTGGCATGCCGGGGTAAATAAATGAAGTGCAAGATACACGTGTATAGCGTCTATGCCTCCAAACTTATAATCGCAACTTAGTAGTATCTTACTGACTGGTATTTTTTATGCTGACGATAGGAAAGAATTCGGGAACTATGCAATTTATAATAAACTAATAGATGAACTAAATGAACTGAAATACAAAGGTATGACAATTACAATTGAAGGCAAGTCGCACCAAATTTATTTCCAATTATGTCTGGTGCTCGGAGATAACAAAGGTCTCAATGAACATTGTGGCTTCGTTGTAAGTTTCGGCTCAGGGGCGTCATTACAGCCAGGGTAGCCATTGCACAATCCAGGGCTCGCTTTTCTTCAGCCTTCGATTTCCAGGCCTCGGAAATATAAATTTTGTTCATTTTGTACGATTAAATTTATGAAATTAGGATTTCTAAATAAAGAAAAGGAGAAGAAAAAAAGATAGTGTATACAATTTAAATACTGCGCTGAAGACTTTGCGCATGCGCTTTGGATCTCTAATCACTTTCATGTACGCTGCATTGGCATTGTGCGTCATACTAAAACTTGCCAGCTGATCCGTGATCCATTAGAGCGAAATGGATAGCATGGCAACAACTTTATAGGTTGGACACTTATATAATTATCTTTTTAGATCAACTGTTGAGTTTTGGACGCGATCTCTTGTCTCTCTCTTTCTTGCCTTTCCTTCAAGCCTACAACCCGTGGCCCAGACGCGAATCAAGTATGATGCTGAGAGTGTATCTTGCATAGTTTGCACTGCAGTCAGCTCAGTCAGTCCTCAGTCGTCACTCTTTGTCTCGGGTTCTTAAGTCAAGACTCGAGCGTCTGACGAGACAGTTAAATGCGTCTTGCAAACCTCTCAGCCATAACTTTACTTCAACCGCAAACTGAGAAAAAGCTTTGATGAATATAGATATGGCGGAAATTCACCTACTCATTCGTCTACTAGAAGGTTGTATTTATACGGTAAGAATAAGATACAGTTTGTATGGAGTATTTTTGTTTGGTTGGGTAGCTCCTT
>JAPYYV010029922.1:0-12700 GCA_030522625.1 Copidosoma aretas | reverse complement strand
ACAGTGCAAATCGATACTTATACTTTCACGTAAATTAAATATACCGATAATTTCTTACCGAGTGTATATTAAATAAATTGTAAAGCTAATTTGAATGATGATGCAAGAATGAAAAAAAAGAATCTCCGAGTGTGATTTGAACACACGAACTCCTGTTTACCGGACAGATGCTCTACCACTGAGCTACCGAGAGGCCGAGAGTTCTCGACACTGTAGGTTCCGGTTAAATTTATTCTTGCATTTCTTGGCTTCCTTTAGATCCAGAGCCAGTTTTAATTTAATGGTTAAATTATAATCGTCCTTCATATAATTATTAATTTTAAATTGATTTATTAACGATCACTTGAGGACCAAATTAAGTATTGACTGTCGAATCACCGTTATAATACGTGGCGTATAAGTGGTGGCATATGGGTTGTGCCTTTTTAAACCACAAGCCAACGAACAATTTATTAAACAGTGAAAATCGATACTTATACTTTAACGTAAATTAAATATACCGATAATTTCTTGCCGAGTGTATATTAAATAAATTGTAAAGCTAATTTGAATGATAATGCAAGAATGAAAAAAAAGCATCCCCGAGTGTGATTTGAACACACGACCTCCTGTTTACCGGACAGATTCTCTACCACTGAGCTACCGGGGGACCGAGAGTTCTGATTAAATTCATTCTTGCATTTTTTGGCTTTCTTGAGATCCAGAGCCAGTTTTAATTTAATGGTTAAATTATAATCGTCCTTCATATAGTTAATAATTTTAAATTGATTTATCAACGATCATTTAAAAAAAAAAAAAAAAGAAAAAAAGATAAAAAAAAATTCGTGTGGTTTAAAAAGGCACAACCCATATGCCACCACTTATTTGCCACGTATTATAACGGTGATTCGACAGTCGATACTTAATTTGGTCCTCAAGTGATCGTGTGTTTTCACTCTCCTAAATTTTATTTTGTTTGTTGAAAATTAGAAATCTCATTTCAATGTGATAACGCTAAATTTTCTCTATTTTCTTTAAAAACTTCAATATAAAGATTTTTGAATTTTCCACATATTATTTTCCCACATACATCTTCAGACATTAAAAACCAAGCAAAAAATGTTTCAACCAGTATGGAAGCATAACGTTTCAATCCTCAAAAAAATTTTGAATGTGGGAGTTGTCTTCAACTAAACCTAAGCTAACAGTGGCATCTTTAAACGTGTTATAATTTTATCCTTTAACTGTCTTGAACATTTCGAAAGATTCTGCTGCACTTACACGATTTAAAATTAATTTAAAAAAAAAACGTTCAAAATATTTAGGAGATACTATATTTAATCGTCGTATTGTCATATTACTTTTAATTCGTTTTCGTCTCACCCAACTTTTTTGTGTTAAATAGGAACGATAATATTCAGAAATATTGACGTAATCAATTTTTTTGGCAGAACCATCTTTTTTTTAATGTAAGCCATGCCGTAATTGCTGTTTCAGAAATTTCTGTAACGTTTAAAAGATTTTTCTCATCAAAAACTATTTTTTGCTTATTTTCAATGTGTACGGGCAAGTTAAACACAGAATGACTTCTACCACAAAAACAGGCTTCTTTCAATCGCCATGCTGCTTACATGGGGCTTAAGTAACGACCATCTATATATTCTGATACCTTATCAAAAATTTCTAAATCTTCTTCTTTATCAACTATATGTTTTTTTTATTTTACAAAACGCTCTATCTCCTCCTTTGTTAGTATAATCAAAAATATACTTGATACTTCGAATAGATGCACAATATACAACATTAACATGAAAATTATAATTTTTAATACAAATTCATTATACGGTACTACTATTAAATTATTAACTGGAATTTTTTCATTACTATTATTTATTTTATATATGTGATTATCACACCCATTGTTACTTCTTTTGTAATCAAGGTATCCATTTATTTTTTAACTGTATGTTCAATAAACATTTTAAGAAATTTTTTGGTACATTCATTTTGATTATTTATATAGCATGGGCTATATTTATTATGATGGCCATGGAAAATGTGTAATAACTAATTTTCTTATTTCTGTCTCTAGCAGAATTTCTGCAGAAATATGTTCGTCTCTATCCGTAGTACTGTACAATTTAATATTTGAATGCAATGTCACAATAATATTGCGGCCTTTCTCTTTGCTGGTTATCTCGCGGAAGAATGGTGACGAGAAATTCAAGTAAATGAGTGCGAAACACAACAAATTTAGAGCCAACACACAGCCATTGAATCAAATTGCGTGTTGAGGAACAGGTTCGTGGCCCAGCGCAAAAATAGTAAAATGCCCAAGTCACCTTAAAAATACTAATTTATTATAATTACAATTTATAATTCGTTTGTCAGATCTTTTACACACCACAGGCATATGACTGTGCTCGATAGAGATGGATCTCTTTATTGGTTCAAGCGGTTACTAAAAGTAATACTCTCCCTCGTACCCATGCCCAAATGCAATAAAAATTTACTTATTAAGTAATATTCAAAATAATATCAATATATAATAATATTAATATACAGACCTGCGTGTTATCTAAAAAGAGGTAGGGTTTTCTCTGAATAAGCGTTTGATGACTTTCTTATAATAGAAATAAATCGTCCCCTATTTTTGTGTAGCTTATTAATGTAGCACAAACTTGAATATATGTATGCGCATTAACTTACTTGTGTATTTACTAAATTAAATATCCGGTAGCCTTAATAAAACAAAAATAATAATTTTGTATAGTTCACAAAGAAACCAAATATAATAAGAAGTGAAAGTATATGTATATCCGTTAAGCAAGATCCTGCGACAAAACATGTATCATCCGATATCCTTACTTTCCTATGTTACACTGAAAAAAATTCGGTGCGCAGGCTAACCTCCAATATGAGTGACAGCAGCACTCATCTCTAAGGTGACTGGTGTGCTGAAACAGAGTAACGGTGGCGCTTTTAATGCATCACTACTGCTCTGACTGCTCTGTACAGACATTATACAATACTGCCGGAGGAGCCTGCACCTCGATTCGGAGTAAGTACACGTATACAGCACGTATATATTACTCCGATCGGAGTAGCAGGTACTCCGATGCAAAGTGTAGATGCTGCAGTGTCAAATCAGAGTAGCCACTAAACTTGAGGAGTAGGGGGCGTGCCGAAATTTTTTCAGTGTACCTATCGCCAAACTCCTTTAATTTACCCAACGTTTTTCTACTTTATAGATTCCCAGAAATTTCTATACTAATTTTCTATTTTACTGACCAATGAGAATTTATGAACCTTTTTTTATCTATCAGAAACCCTGGATTTTACCGATTGATGAAAAATCGCGTAATAAACATGTATAGGTTAGTTATCTACGCATGAACGCTCTATAAGAACAGGTTGCGTCTCTAGGGTGTCCGCAAATATTCGGAAATCTCTTAGAGTACCTTCGCCTAAGACATGTGGTCCCTGTTCCGCCAGAGGATCAAGGATACCTAGGGGGCACGGAAGCCGAACTTTATAGGTATTTGGTTGGTAAATATGCTCACAATTTCTCCAGGAGATCTGCTAAGCTTACTCTCGTATCGGATGATCTTGGCCGGGTCAGCTCTCTACTCTCTCACACTGGACTTGGTGGTTAACTGCTCTGCGTCGCTCTGAATAAGCTCCGGAAAACTTCTGGGTGCCAGGTCACAGTAAAATAGTTCTTAGTATATGTATACTCGTCACTGCGACTGGAAAACTCGATGTCTCCGCGATAACCGGGTGTGAGTTCCAGAGGGCAGACTCAATATCTCCGCGACAAGTGGGTGCGGGCTCTCGAAGGTAGACTAATTCGTTCGGTGACACGGCTCGCCTTCATACCCGCGCTCTGTACTTTCTCTTTTGGGTTTGCTCGTTTTTCTTGCCTTCGCGCTCTAGCGGTTGCGTGGCGTAAGTTATGCGCGGGCGCGTTCTATTCATTCAAATTTTAATAGTTGACTTACTTTAAGATGATATAAAAATAAAATGCAGTATGCACTGCTGCAATATGAGCATGAGGTAAACCTCGTTTCTGGAATTCGATAGTATAAACGTAAGCAATAAATTTTCCAAAAACTTGTTTATTTATATTATCCAAGATTTGTTAGTTTTGCATGGAATAATCGGATAGTAATATTCGGTTAATGATTTGAAGTGATATAGTGAGAAATTTTTTTTTGAATTTGTTCTATTTCCTTCCATTTTGGAGTACAAGTAACAGTCATAAATAAATCAGATCATCCAAATTTTCGCATTATTGACATTGCATTTTGGTAATGCTTTTGAATGTACGTTGGACCGATAATATAGGTTGAATGACAAATAAAAATGTTACCAGCTTTATTGTTAACGCAATTTTTAGGATTGTTTGATACACTATGGATTACATGATCTATTAAACCTTGAAAACATTCAATCCTAAGCACTTTTGGATTACTGCGAAAAAATTTCATCCTATTTATTTTCACAACATATATGCATGTAAAAGAAATTGTTGCGTAAACCTTCCTGCATGAAGTACAGGACTAACAATTTTTCCATACTGTCTATAACAGATTCTACAAAAATAATTTTGAAGCAACGTAAGATCATCTGATTCTGTGAAGAATTTTTGTCCGTCACAAGTACTCCATTCAACGTCTCCTGAAGGGATTAAAAATGTAAAACCATGGAAACTAAATGCTGTGATAGTTTGTTGGAATATATATGAATTGGTATGTTATCTGGTAAATCATTGGGATATACAAATTGGTAATAATCTCCTATGTTTTCCAAATTTGAAGCAATCATAGCTCCACATTTTTCTGCAATAGATTTGTGATGAAGATGCTTTTTTCTATTTTTTTTCGCATGATAAAATTTTTTCAGCTTTGAAGACTTTCTATGTAAGAAATTTGATGTCAATTTTTATAATTTTCCACATAAGGTTTTTGTTTCATAATTTCTGTCATTATTTCAATATTATTTTTAATGAGCTTAGGGTTCGGTTTCAAACGTTTTTCTACAGACGTGATATCATCATATACATACAATAGACTGCAGGACGGTTGATCCAAATTATTCATTGAAAGTTTGGGTGTAGTGTGACGTACTTAATCTTGAATTTTCAAATTGTCAATAGCTTTTTTCTGTTTATTCATAGCATTGGCACTAAAAGATGCAAAAGAAAAAAGATTATTATAATATCTAATGAGATATCTCAAATCAGTGTCATGGAGAAGGAATTTTTGTAATTTATTAGTAAACTGTTTTCTTTCTCCATTCCAAAATTTTTCAAAACAAAGCTCACATTCATCATCCATTTGACTAAAATAGCTTACATCTGTAAATTTTCTTTTTCTTCCCGTTAACCCTTGAACTATTAAAATTTTTTTTTCAAAACTATAGTTTTTCAAGATCATTGTATTGTTGATTGAAATAGAAATTTTTATTTTTTTTAGAAGTGTAATTGTCAGTATGACAATATTTTTTATTCATTATTTACTTATTTTTATTTTTTTCCGACAATATAATATTCCAATAAATCGTAATGTTCACTGTCATTATTACTAGAACAAATAAAGTCAAATTTAAATTACTTAAATTATAACCGACACTGCGCATAAAATTTAAATATTCGTATTTAATTATAACATTAATGTCATAAATTTCTACGAAACTTTTAATTCTAATTTCTGTTCCAAAAATTACATCTCTTTTCATGAATAAATAATAATCTGACGATATTTTTACATTCTGGTGTTAGTCGCTCCTTAATATAAAATTTTTACAAGCGTTCCATTCGAAGAATATATTGTTTACAATATCAAGCCTTACCGTCATGTGATATTTATCATTATTCTGTAAAAAAATCTAAGTAAACAATTTACATCTCGTAATGCTTTGTACAAAATAGTATCCATTATACTTTTAGAACTTAAATCTTATTAGTTTTTTTTGTTGCAATATTGTAATCTTCTTCTACTTCCTTTTAATTAAATTGTGTCAAACATCTTTTGAACAAACTCCCAACGACTACTTGGTAGAATCATTTATGAAAATAATGATTCTGAAAATAATTATCAATATCTTTTAAATCTTTGTATCAATCTTTATATGTTTAGCCGTTCTTATACATTCTTTCATACGCTGAACAAAATTTCAAATACTAGTTTCCTAAAATCACACCATCAACCGTTACACACTAAAAAACACCATTATAAAAAAGATTCTAGTCAACATTGACAAAATAAAGTAATATGACTTAAATTGATAATAGTTTCTATGAATGCCGGAGAGAGGACCGGAGAAAGGACCGGAGGGAATACCACTCAGAATTGTGAGGGAGGACGGGGGGGGGGGGGGGGGGGGGGCATCAAGGGCTGCTATTTTATTTGATATTCTTTATTACGTTAAAATGCGGGAGAAATATTGAGAATCTTACCTTGTTTTGAAGGGGGCTAAAAATTTAAAAAGGTGGTGGGTGAGGAGGGGCAAGGGTGGTGACTCAATCTGGATATTACAACTATATTACATAAGATATATATATATATATGTATATATATATGTACTAGTAGGGCCTGCCCCTTGCGAGCTCCGTGCACGCGCCAACCCCCTAACTTCAGACATGTAGAAAACGACTTGTATTTAATAAATTTTGTTAAAATAGTTATAAGTACTAACGAGTAAAAAGTTACTTCTTCTTCTTTATCAGTTTTTTTTATTTTATCATTATTAATAAATTTTTTATATGTCTTTAGAAATTTTTGTAATAATCTTTGATAAAGAGATTTTTTTCCTCAGGATCGACATATTTTGCAAGAGATTGGTACAAATAAATATAAAGTTTGGTAAATCTTTGTTAAACTCCGGGATAAGATTCGTGAAATAATCAAATATTTATTGTATTTCTATGATTGATATTGCGCAATTGATCTGTTTTGATAGTTATGAGCATTACGGCTAAATAAATAAATGCTTTTAGTAAATTTGGAATTTAGTTTATTGTCACAATTATTCTCAGAACGACCGACCTATTGTTAATTTATCAGGATAACACTGTTAAAATTATCAAGTTTACTTATCTAACATTGTTATAAGTTTTATGCGTCAAGAACACTGTTTACTCTCACAATATGGGTTTCCCTTACCAAACCATCTTGGTGGAAAGGAAGGGTTAACTGCAGAATTTTCTGCAGGACATGCTGCAGAGTTATTGTGCCTTTTTCTTGTATAATACCTAAGAAAGAAATCGTTGATCGTACTTTGCGTGATTTATTAAATAATAATATTCTATTCAAAGGTAAATTAATAATACTTACAATTAGTGGAGATCTTCTGTGGTCACTTTTCAAAATTTAAAAATTGCAAAACAATATGCGTTCAATCGATGAGATATTTTTATTGTTACTATTAAAAAGTGTAGAAGGAAAAATAAATTCTGTGAAATTCCAAAAAAATAGATAACAAATGATGTCTGTCCAAAAATTTTAATTGATGGAAATGATACTTCAAAAAATAACGTTATTTTAAAATAACATAATAAATTTACTTTTTTATCAATTAATAAAATTCTTATCCCAATGACCTGTGGTGATGTAACTTATTATAGTGTAGATGATATAACTCATAAGGGAGTTGATAGAACTAATGAAATATCAAGATTCTATTCGAGGAGGCCTTTCACTTCATAAACTAAATTAAAAAATAAATGTCTTTGTCATCCTGATTTGAAATTTATGTATTTCGGAGGGATTACGAGGTCTGTTTAAAAAATAAGGGGAATTTCCAAATTCCGCAGGCTACGTACATTCAATTATCGATTTTTGTTTTGTTATGTTGGTGCACTCGTCTCGAACATAAGTTCACAGTTTTAGCTACATAGCATATTTAGTTTGACAGTGAGAGGCATAAAAGTTAGAAGTGTTTTGCGTGTTCGGCAATTTTCTGCTGTCCAAGAAAATGGATCAAAGAATTTGTATTCAATTTTTTGTAAAAAATGGAATTGAGTGCTCAATAACACTTAAAATTTTGACAGTGGCGTACAATGAGTGTACTCTAAGTCAAAAAAATGTTTACAAGTGGTTCAAGCTTTTCGCAGAAGGTCAAGAACATGTGAATTACAACGCTCGCCCTGGATGCCCCAGCACATCAACAACCGATGAAAATGTTGAGAAAGTGAAGAAAATCGTTATGGAGAATCCTCGAATCAGTATTAGAGAAGTTGCTGAGGATTTCGGCGTATCGATTGGCTTATGCCATGAATTAATTCGGAAATTTTGGGGATAAAGCGTGTGGCAGCGAAGTTTGTTCCAAAATAACTGAATTTTGACCAAAAAAACCGTCGCCTAAGCATCGCTCAGGAATTGTTGAATGACGTCAGCGGCGATCCAGATTTTCTTAAAAGGGTCATAACTGGTGGCAAATCATGGATATATAGTTATGACATAAAAACTAAAGTCCAATCGTCCCAATGGAAGAGCCCAGGAAAGCCAAGGCCAAAAAAAGCACGCCAAGTTCGATCAAGTGTGAAGGTTTTGCTGACTGTTTTTGTCGATTACTGTGGCGTAGTTCATTAGTAGTTCTAACTACTTGGTCGTACAGTTAATATGGAGTATCATCTTAAAGTTATGCGCCGCTTGCGATAGTCAATACGAAGAAAACGTCCGGAATCGTGGAAAAACGATTCATGGCTTTTGTATCACGACAATGCACCTGCTCTCTCGTCATTGCTTGTTCGTAATTTTTTGGCCAAAAAAAACACCGTAATCATTCCACAGCCACCGTATTCACCACATTTGGCCTCTGTGACTTTTTCCTGTTCCCAAGGTTGAAGAGACCCATGAAAGGACGGCGTTTTGAAACAATTGAGGAGATACAAACCGAATCGCTGAGAGAGATCAAGGACATACCAAAAAGTGCATATCAAAACTGCTTCGAGGATTGGAAAAAACGCTGGCACAAGTGTGATATATCCAGGGGGGACTTTTTTGAAGGGCACAAAATAGAAATTGATGAATAAATAAATATTTTTGAAAAAAATTAAAACACCCTATTTTTTGAGCAGACCTCGTATATAACGGAAAGCTACTTAAGATAACAATATTATTTAAGTATGATATGAGGGCTGAAATTATAACTGGTAGTAAAATTGGGAACAGTATATATTCTAAGAATAACTTTGTCTACGGGCACTTTCTCTTCACTAACTTTTATTGTATACAGAGAACAATTTCTCTTACAGTTAAAATTTTCCATGACTATAAATAAGTCGCAAGGTCAATGTTTTATTAAATTAGAATTGTCCTTAAAAAAGCGACTATTTTCTTACGATCATTTGCATGTTGCGCTATCTGGGTGCAAGAATCCTAAGAATACTTTTATCCAAAATGAATATTATTCAATGTGATGTTTTTTTATGATTTTAAGTAATAAAATGATAATATTAATAATTTTTTTTAAACAATAATAAAGTTATATTTATAACCAAATTTTTTTCGTTAAACAAATTGTGCTTACATACACACACTTAAAAACACATAGATATAGAATGAATAGCATGTCTACCTTCAAATAGTGCATTCCGGGTGATGCTTAATGGCTCTCACTAACTTAAAGCTTACTGCATTTATCTTTAATTAATATTGCAAAACAAAATTTTTCCATTATTTGTGGATTCCATATTATTTTGCAAGTAATACTAAATATATCAAAATCCATTCAAATATTTGTCTTTTAATCTTTCTTCAAGAATGTCTAAAGTACTTTGAATAGGAATTTTTAAACCATTTTTTTAAGTATTCAAATTTGTCAAACCATCAAATTTTTCTAGAAATATCTGCTCCTTTTTTTCGATTGGTAACAATATAAATATTTATAATCTCTTAATCTTTAAGACTAATCAATAAGTTAAATGATAGAAAAAAATTCCCTTACGCCCTTACACGTCAGAAGGCAATGAAAGACTGGTAAATAATATTTTTAGTAGATAGAAAAAATTAAATGGTGTTGAAGACGACAGAGGATTATAAAAGTGTGGGAACTCCCAAGTAGGTATGCTAGATCATATCGTTATTATCATTTTTTCCGGTGCCAGGGGGCCAAAACAAGTTTTGATCACAAGAAAAACCACAAATCTTTCCTTTTTCTTGCAAGCGTAAATGAACCCGGCGGGACTGTACCAGAGCGGGCATTGTATGATGGGCAATAGAAATTCAAGATAATGTTAGAACATTTATTGAACTCGCCTCTTACGCTGTATAGAGGTAATACATAGCTATTTCCTTAACTTCAATTCGATTTAAGATTCGTCCGACAATTGTTGAGAGCTCAGTAAAATATAATCAATGATTTTTTGGATGGAAATATGTGGTAACAATCTTCAATTCATTAAAAATTGTAGGATAAAAAAAAAGAGGGAAAACAACACTGAAAATATCGACCAGAATATTAAAAAATAAATATATTACTACTCTAAAATTCTATGTAAGTCCAGATTTTATATTGACTATACCATAAAATATTGCACTAATGAATAGATCTATGCAACGCATTTTATTGCAAAAAAAACGATTATGTAGTATAAGTAGTAGGACGCCTCGATCGAAATTCGGGGGGCTGTGGGGGGTTCATTTATTTTAAAACACGGAAATAACAACACTTTTTTTCGCTAGATTTTAGGGGCCAAGAGTGGTTGTGGAGGGCCCTGGGGGGTCTGTGGAGGGCCAATTGAAAAAGTGTGGGGGGCGCGGGGGCGTGTGGTTGGTTAGCCTAACTATAAGAATATGTGTAAAAATAGCATATTGTTACCTTATTTTTAGACAAAATTCTGTTTGTAGTGATGTCGGGGGGGGGGGGTTATTTATTCTTTGATCTTTACGTCCCTCTGTCACAAACTCGATTTTCCAACTTTCGACCCTTCGTGTACTCACGTATACGTCACGGGCCTCAACTAAATATAAGCGTCAAAAACTCTGATCCTTACCCTACAAGTTGACACCAATATCAAAGCCACACTCAGTCATGAAGTTGTCCAACCAAGCGCATGTATTATGTAACGAGTTTTCGTCCCAATAAATTGACCCCTACGTTATTGGCTCAGAAAAAAGAGAGAAAAGATTTTCGATCCCACCAAACGGTGGATTCTTGTGCTGCACAGCGAAGGTAAATAAACTCGATTGACAGAGTTCGTATTCACTTAACGCTAAGTTGGCGGTGAGCGTTTGTAACCTCAATTGACGCTATTACTAAAAGTTTCTGTCTTTTTTGTCCCCCATCGTTCCGCAACGAGAGTAGTCTTTGATGGTACGGGTTGTGCATTTTGTGTAAACATTTGTTGGTGCTAAAAGTAATACGCGCGGGAAATACATCAAAACATTGTCTACGAGCTGCACGATATATTTAAAGTCGAAATGTCCTCGCCGTCCCCTGTCTTGTCCGTCCCCCTTCCGTCCCCCCAATTCTTAACTTGTCTCTCATTTTGCTTATGCGCATCGGATCTTCACCAAATTTTTTTTTCAGCTCTGTTGGGCTAAAATATTAGACATATGTCTCGGCGATTGATCAAATTGGCGTATTTTCACGAAATACATGTGTAAACGATAGTTCTACTTTCAACGCTAGTAGCAAAGTAGTGCACTATTTTAAGTGGTCTCAACTTGACTTGAATAAAAGCTTGAGTGGAAACCCATCGATTAAAAAAAAACAGGCACTCCGGGAGTGCCGGCAGAAGTAAAAACTCGCACGAATTGCTTTATTTATCAGTATAAAAGTACCATCAATAATATTTATTTATTGCGCTATCGTACACAAGCATGACAATATATATTACATAAAAAATTTAACACTTCAGAGCTATTACAAATATTTTACATTAAAAGTTTATCTCTCCGAAAAATCAACTTGCATCAATAATTTTAACTAGTCTTTCACCATCATCATTACCAGCATTATCATCGACAATCTCGAAAACTGATACAATAGGTTTATGGTAGCTGAAGTAAGAGACGAACAATTTGGATTCGAATCTATTTAAATGTCTAATAAAGACCGCATCAATAGTAGTTTGTATTTTGTTGTGCTAGGATTGCGATCATTTGACATCGTTAAACCAAATTCATCATTTAAAAATTCAATTAATAATTGATTTTTATCGTCTGCAAAGTTTATGTTGAAATCTGCACTCAAAATCATTGGCAAATCATCAAATGTTTCCCCAAAATTATATATATATATATATGTTTACGTTCGACGAGCTGCTGTCTGCAACTGTACAGTAGCGTACAGCGAGCTACGAATCCAAAATTTCTTACCGTGTGCGCCACTTACGGAGGTTCAGTCGTTTTTGAGGAGATTTATTCACTCGCTGAAAAAAATAAATGTTGTTCTTTGACATGCTCTGAGTACACATGAATTTTTTTAATATCTTTTTTCACAAGGTGCAAGACTTTTTTTCCAAATTGCTTGTAGAACTCGTTAAACTGAAAATTAAGATCTTAAACTTGGCACAGTTCTTCTCAATACCTTAAACTCTAATAATGTGCAAAAAAAGTTTAATATTTGGAAATTCATAACACACTTTTGTTGACGAACGCTGAGTCTTCTACCCCGTTTTATAGGTTAATTTTTGTTTCCCAAACAATGTGTTTTCAAGTTTTTTGACTGGCACTATCAGAAACTAGATGCATTTAGGTATGTAGTGTAATTT
>JAPYYV010029911.1:0-10183 GCA_030522625.1 Copidosoma aretas | reverse complement strand
GCCCCCCTTTCGCCCCCCCCCCCCCCCCTACATATATACACGTGCACTCTTCTCTCCTCCCTCTGCTCTGTTGTTTTATTTTTCTCTCGCGCTGATCGCTCCCGTATACCTGCGTTTCGTTGTTTTTTTTTTTTTCGCTTTCGAGCAGTGCATGTGCCCATTAGGGGGCTATTCGTGTACAGGGGAGCCCATCGCGTATACATGTGTATATGTATATACAACACGTGCACTCTACTGCCCCTGTTTTTTCGGCCAGAACGGCGCAACGGACACTTCCGATGCAGTAGCGAACGGCTGCAACTGTTTCGCTGGACTTGAGTAAAATAAAAGCCAGTGGTAAGGAGGGGGAGTGCGTGGGCACATACACGTGTATATTGTTGTCGTGTACTCTTCTCGGATGACCGTAGGTATATATAGTTGCGTAAACTCGCCTCTCGCAATCCTTTATGATGTGTGTACTTTATAGATACAAAAGTCTGTCTGTGCTTGCATGGATCTCTCGAGCGCGAAGCGATGACTTTTAAGGCCGCGAGCGCCGATCTTCACGGCCCCATGCCTCCAGCATCAGAGAATACATGCACAGTATATAGGGTATTCTCTGATGCCTGTCCGTCTGTCTCTATCAAATTTATATACATGTATAATTGACTACGTGTACACCTATTCTCGAGAGAGAAGGACGAGTTGCTGACGATGGGAGTTAATTCGTTCTTCGTTCCCTCGTTTTTTGCTCCCATACTATTTTTGCTACCGCTGATGAAGATTTAGGGTACGCCCGATACATCGACGCGGGCCCGCACATCCGGCGGTTCCTTTTTCTAATTAGGCGCGCCAGCCGCTGGCCGTGATCAGCTCTTGCGCTCTCCGTCTGCGAATTGATGGACTATACGCTACTGCCGATTTTTGTACCGACTGCTGTTTCTGTTTTCTTTTTTTTTTTTTGGTCCCCTATGTCTGCGGCATTCGTAGTGTGCTGCGTGAAAAAAATTAATACCCATCGGCGTATGGTGCGGCAAGAAAAAACTCTCGGGCCATTAATTAGAGTTCGGTGATGATTCTATATACGTTTGTGCTCTTGGACGGGAGCGGCGAGAGAGAGAGCCACAGTTGTACGATAAAAAAAAAAACGGTATGCGCGCCCCGTTGTTTTCTCGCTACCTGCGCGGCGTATCGTGTGTGTATGATTGAATTTGTCGGATCTAGCGATGTACGATTGTAAAATTGAATGGAATTAATTAGAACACGAGATGGCAATTAGAACACTCTACTATGGTGCCTTTTTTCTCGGGGGTGCAAAGAAATCAGCACAGGTTATTCTTCGTTACTGTAAATTAATTCGATTCAATCTGAAACAGAGTACGAGCTATCACTTTGAAAATAAAGGAAAGAAACGCCGAAAGTGCGGGAGGTTTGGATTCCAATTTTAACTCCTCATCTCCCTCGTTATCAATCGCAGTGTTTTTTTTTTTACGACTCCCTCCTCCCTAAGATTGGACACGCGTTTCATGCACGATCCCTTAGCTGAAATCCTCAAGGCAAGTACCTGCACCGACAGCCCCACTTTGAGGCGTACTATTCGATTTTATTTCCTTTTTCCTAAAAAATGATGACAATCGACTGTAAAGTTTATCCGCAGAGTTAACATTATCTTACCTTTGTGTTGTTATCTTATTATTTATATTAATCGTGTACACGTTCGTTTGTTTCCTTTTGTCAATTTTTCTGCTCAATAAAACTGGGTCAACGTAATAGCTTTGAGCCGTTAGGAAGACCGCGTCACGATCGATCAAATAAGGGTTGATCGGGGGCGCCTTTCCCTCCTCGTACAACCAGAACAGAAGTTGGGAAAGTGAGGAGAGCCGCGGAGTGGGTGATTCGAATCAATCACGGACGTTTGGCCACGACGCACTTTTATTGAAAACCCACTTTACTACCAACAAGCTGCTTTCAAATTAAGATAATAATTATCCTGGATAATCTTAAAAGCTACTGATGGTGTAATAATGTACCTTTAAAGTATGAAATTTGCCAGCTCCATCGAAATTTATGTAATTTACCGCGACCCACTTGTCGCGATATACTTTATTATACTGTAAGCCGACTGACGCATAGAAATATGCACATCGAACGTACAAGCATCAGCTACGAATCTTGAACTGTGCTAAAAAGGAAAAAGAATACGACGAACCCGCGTAGTTTGCGACAGTGTCCATTTATAATTTTCCATCGGAGCAACGACGCGTGCAGCTGACGATGAGAAAATCCAAGAGGAACGCGAGCAATCATGCGCACGCGGGCTGGAAAGCGTTTTGTTGACAGGACTAACTATGGGTCCAACTCCCCGTAACGATATTATACAGTCGGCCAAAAGTATACGAGTCGCGGGGCGTGTAAAACAATGGGGCGCTCTCGCGAAAAGCAAAAAGCGCATGCTGTCAGACGCACCGTCACTTTTCCGGGCCGAGCGCAAATTGTTCTTTCGTGCCCCACGACGAAGAAAAGAAAGGCCTTTTCCCAGAGTCATTATGTATTATTATTATTATCATCATTTAGATCCTGTCATTAGCCGCGTGTCTGGTGCTGTTCCTCTTCGCTGTGGAGGCCACTGTCGCGGTTCGGCTCAGGGACTGCATCAGTGTCAATTGTCTCGTTCTTTCTCTGTACAGGGCATATACATGCATGCTGCGAGATATCATCGGGTTCGCGGTAGCATATTATATACGTATAAGGTATAGTCGCCGACTCTCACTTTGCGCGAGTGTATATTATATAGTACCATCGGGTATTATATGTACAGAGCAAGTTATGCATCGCGGAAGGGAACGAACGACCGTCGCGCCCCGGGACCGTGGCATCCAGCACTTTCTACTCCGCAGCCAGACCGCACTCTCTTTTAAAAGGCCTTGCCTTTTCTCCCATGCCAAGCATAACCAGCTCTGTCGCGCTTTGTTTCTCTGCAGTCGGCAAGCGCGTCAAGTGCGCCCGATGCTGAATGGATTGTGGAATGATGCCGTTATATACATAATACGTGTACAAGTGTGTGTGTACGCGGGTTATATCTTCGGAGGAGGAGGAGGGAGGATGAAAGTGAATTTGCGCGGACTACTTTCGAAAACCTGTACGGGCATACTCTGTATATGTATATAGAGGTGCGTTTGCGGCGAGGAGGAGAAGAAAAAAAAAAAAAGAATCAACAGATCAGGGATATATATATATATATACATGATATAAGTGAATGTGTTGTTGCGTGGTCGCTCGTTGCGCAACCTTGGGCCGGTTTCGCCGGGTATATTTTTCGGGGGAGGTTTACGTAAAGCCCGCGTGGGCCTCGGACTCGCGGCTTTTTATTTTTCCCGCTCCGTGATGTATAATACACACGCGCGATATTACCGCCGCGTTACGTGTGACGATCTTTTCCATAGAATGTCGCTGATGCGCGCGCGCGCGTATATCTGCACAAATATGTATTATATTCACGACTCTGCGCATATTTCAACCCGCGTTTATTATTTAGAGCTGATACGGCACTAATTTATGAAAATTAATACCACCTTCGCCGATCGCGTTGTAAATAAATGCACATTATATACAAACTAGCCCAAACGCGACGAGGACGACGACGCGCGCACGCGCTGCTTTACGTAACTCGATACGCGTTCGTATATCACGTGCGTATACACTCGTGTGTATAAAATGCACTTTTTTTCTCCAGAGCTGCAGTATCGTACACGCACTCCATCATCACCGTAATATAATATATATAGTGTGTAAGAGATACACCCAAGGTGAGGAGAGGAGCCATGCATGCAAGCGGCGCGAGGAGAACCGTTATTACGCAACATTCAGCTCGCGGGCCCGCGATAATGGACTGCGCGCGAGCATGCGACCGAGGGCCGATGCTCCGTGCACTTGCGTATACACACCTAGGAAATAATATACATGCACATCATAACTGTACATTATTATTATTATTATCATCGCGCGCTCGTACATCGAGAGCAGGGGAAAAGTCGGGGGGGGGGGGGGATTAACGGGGATTTTATTGAAATTCGCGCCCGGCTCAAGCACCGTCCGGCCGGGGAGCTTATCGCGGCTCTTTTACCTATCCGACGCGATCCTCCGCAGGGGCGCCTATACATCTCCGAGCGCGCGTGCCCCATAAATACGAGAAATTGCCCAATAATCGCTGGGTACCTGATATATACGTAGCGTGGAAGGCTTCGCCCCTCGCTCTATTGTTCGAGCGCGCGCTTGTAATACGTGACGTGTAAGTGCACGTGTACGTATCCGCGTTCGGGCCCCGACTTTATGCGCCCTTTATTCGCGAGCCTGCGTTTATTATTATAACTGTTTATGCTGCCTCTATGCATATGTATACGTTGGGAGTGCTGGCCGGCGTATTTATTGCGGCGAGTTTAGTGGCTCCGATGTTTGCGTCTCTCGATCGTTTGGTTTTTTTTTCATCATTAATTGATTGATCTTCTCGCGTCGTGGGCGATTTTTTGTCGACGATCTCGAAGGAAGCTCCTCTTGAAGCTGAGGTGTATTTATAATATGTACAACGTTGTCACTCTTTCCGATCGACCTTCGCCTCGTTGGCGCGCTTTCGCAACGGCTGTATACAAGGTACACCTTTACGAGACGGCTCTCGAGCCGATCCGCGTTTGGCGCGTCTCGATTGAAAGATTTTTCCATCTTCCCACCGTGTTTCCTCTTTCTCTTTTTCCAAGGTTCCGAGCGGTTTACGAGATTCGCTCGAAACGGATCCAATTTTCGCGAAACCCCCTGTATACATTCTAGTGCAGCAATAATAGTGGCTCCGAATCATCACGAAGACAGTCCGTGTATACATGCACGCGCGCATTATCATCCCGAGGAAGAAAGCATGAAGCACTTCGGAGCTGTACATATATGTATATATATATATACGCGCCCGCGGCGCTCCCGGTGAAAACGGACACGCGCCGCGGAGTAACAGAAAGTTCGCCGTGGAAAATGCCCAATTTGACGGATGTTGTCTCGATTTCGGGCCGTTGTGCGCGCAGTGCTCACAAAAAGTGCGTACAGTAAGGCTCTCGTATTTCCACGTCATCGACTCTTGCGTAACGTTTTACGCTATATGCAGTGGTGCGAAAGTTTGCATCAAATACACCATAGTATCGAAATAATGGCGAAGAAATTGAGAGATGGTGCGTCGATTTTTTCAACCAACGTGTATACTCGATAAATCTCGGGCGTGCGCGAGGCGCGCAAAACTGCCGATTTCAGTTGTGAAATAAATCGCGCGAATAATAATTAACGGGGTATCAATTTATGGGCCGACTTTTATTCGTAAGCCGCGCGCAGCCTATAAACTGATGCCGGGCTTATTCGTGAAAAAAAAAAAAAAAAAAAAAAAAAAGAAGAAAAAAAAAGAGAAAAAAAAAGAGGGAAGAAAAAGAAAAAAAAAAAGGAAAAAAAAAAAAAAAAAAAAAAAAAAAAAAAAAAAAGAAAAAAAAAAAAAAAAAAAAAAAAAAAACACATCTTGTTCGTTGTACTCGTATCTTTTTGAAACGCCGATGAAAATATAGAGTTGAAAAACACAGTTGCGGGCAAAGGAGATTGTGACGTTGCGTTTGGAGGCGGAGGGCAAATATTGACACTCTCGGCGCTCTGTTTGGCTTTTTTACCTTCGTGGCTGGGTTATGATGCACCGCGAGCCCAAGTGGGTAATTTTAAGTTTCACGCTCGTTGAAAAATCTCGAAAGGTATGAATCAATCCAATGGATGTAGAGAAAAATATTCATGGCGTCTCCCAATTTTGCGGTTCCCGAAACAAAACAGTACGACAAATCTCTCCCACGCATTGCGACGAAGACAGCGTGATTTCTCTCAAACCCTTGGACACTCCGCAACATTCTACGTTCACCACGAATCAATCAAACGGCCACTTTTTTTGTTCTCCCTCCCTATATGGTATAAACCCCCACAGCCCGCCAGAACCACCCCCACCAAAACCCCACCCCCACGTCCTACACCGCGAAACCCGCGAACCATTCGACTAATATCCCCAGCCTCGCTGAACAGTTTTTTTTTTTTTTTTTTTTTTCCTGCAGCGCCGATCTGTTGCTTCGACGCTCGAGGGACCATATATACACACAGACACACTAATGTACAGCGTAGGAGGAAAAGGAGGCGGAGGAGGCGAGGGGAGCGTGCAGAGAGAGAGAGAGAGCTCCGTTACGTTCAGCTGCCGTGCCAGCACGGCTCTATGGCCCGAGTGCACGGCCATGGCACAGCTAGTATATATACGTATGGGTATGTACGTAAGGCACACGTATATACTATGTACGTCCCAGGGATCGCGAAATACCGTTTTTCAAGGTCTCGATGCCAACGCGCGCCGCGAGGAGGGGGCGAAGGGCGGGGAGGGAAAAATAGAGGAACATCAGCTGCCGTTGTTGTTGCTGCATGCGCGAGGAGGAGGCTTCCGAGCTATTGTGGAGGAACCGATCGCGCTCGGCCGGGAAGCGATTTTTCCCGGTCGCGGGGAGATTCCATCGCGCGCGCGGGGCTTTCTTTTCCGGATTTCTACTTCTCTTTTCTCCCCGCGGCAGATTTTATCGCTCCGGATTTGGCGGGGGTCTGTTTTTTTTTTTTTTTTTTTCTCTTGCGGCCATTCGCTTCTCGCATGGAGGTTCTCCGAATACTTTTGGTTAGTATTTTGGTGTTTGATCGATTGAAAATAGAGGGGGCAAAAAACAAAAAGAGGACCGGCCGTCCGATTGTGTTGGGTGATTGACTATTGAGTGACAGGATCGCCTTGACGCGCGGTGACTTTTAATCGATCCCGGGGCATCGGTCGGTCGGACGGTCGACAGAAGCAAGGAGAACAAGTTGCGGTGTGTACGGTTCGTTGGGAAAAAAAAAAAGAACCACACGATCCATTAGTTTACCAAAATTTGATGAAAAACAAAAAAATCCCAATGAATCATCCGACCGACGGGCGAAAGCTCCCGTGTGATATTACGACATCCGAGGCTCATGTAACGTATCTCCGATCGACGGCATCGGTAAAATTTGTCAGCCCACGGCCGCTCGTTAGCATATTGCATTAGCACGATGTCACAATTCTCATGACTCGAGAGTCTTCTATGAAAAAAAAAAAAAAAGTCGAAGCGAGCCAAACAAAAAATCGAATTATTATAGCGCTACCTATTTTAAAAGAGTGACTGCGGAGAAACCTGTGCGCACACCGCGCACGCGTATACATGTACTTCTACACGCACTCACGCGAGAGATTACGAAATCCGCTCCGCACTTACAAGCAGACAATACGTTCAAGAGCGCACCGCGACCTGGAAACCGTACTGCTCGTCGCCTTCCACACACACTCACATACACACATTGGTACAGGGTCTCGCTCATTTTCTTTTTTTTTTTCACGACTCCATTTATCAGGCATAGGTACACACACTACAACAATACGCGGCTCGTCAATTGTCGCTCGACCGCGCACTCGTTCTCCGATAAACTGCAGCTCCATTATAGGGTATATTCATCATATGTACCACGCGCGGCCAGTTAACAGAGATAATGGACGGAAAAAGAATAATAGGGAAAAGAACAAACGACTCCCGTACGTATGCAGTTGAATAGCTCATTTGCTCCGCGCTTTTCCGATCGCCAACATTGTTGCCTTACTTGCACATGTATATATGTATACATTATTATACAGGCACGTCGTTGGGCGAACTGCACGCTCGGAGGTTCACTGCGCCCTGTTTGCAGCTGTGCCGAGTGTGCTATACCCACTTAAGTACGTGTGATAGTTCTCACGATTTTCATTTTTCGACTACCAATTCGTCTGTTTTTTTTTTTTTTCCACCCAACAACGTGTATTATACGATTTCGTTATCATTTCAAACGTTGTTGGAATCATCAGCGCCAACGCGCGAAAGAAAACCCAGTTGCACAAACATGCTCGCGGTCCGATCGAGATAAATATTATACACGAGAGAAGCGGGGTATAGCTTTTGCAATTCTCCACGTGTTGTATCCGAATTAAAATACACCTTAAAATACACCGCGATACGCATGATGATTGTATTCTTCGAGCGAAGCATATACAAAGAAGGATATACGCGACGGTCATATCTAAACATGTATATGTATGAAAAAAAGAAAAAAAACTGATGGTACTCACTCAGCTTTCGACCGCAGCAGCAAGGGGGTGCTCAGGTACCACGGCGAGCTGCCCCGTTCCGTGGACGGTAGGGGTGATGACGGGCGCGTGGGCGGGAAAGGGGCTGGACTCTAGGGCGCCGTCCCTTCGATACTGGACCCCGTCGTCGTCGTCGTCGTCGTCCTTGACATCTTTGCCGGCCCCGATCGCCGCGGCTGCCGTTGTTCAGTCTTTGCCGCTGTCGTCGAGGAGTCGACACCGGCGGGCCCTCATCGGGGCCTCTCCCTTCTCTCCGCTTATACGTGTACTCGTGTGGCGTATACGGCCGTCTTGAAGGTGACGATGCGAAAGAGGAAGATAAATTATCCAAATAATGGACGACGGTGAGAAATAATGATCGCGGGGATCGGTAAGAGGCGAAATTAAACAAGTGGCTACAAACAATGGGCCCCCCCCCCCCCCCCCCCCCCCCCCCCCCCCCCGGCCCCCCCCGGGGCGCCCCGCCCCCCCCCCCCCCCCCCCCGAAAGTGTATTGCGCGCCAACTTTCTCCGGCGAAGGCCCTGCACACTCGTAACAACTCGCGCGTGTCCGAGAACACATTTCTGCGGTGCATGCAGTCGAGAATGCGCGTGTATATATGTATGAGAACATTGCACCGGCGTACGGTTCTTTATGCCGGTGATGCCGGAGCTTACGTGCATCTACTACTTATACGTACGTACGTTGTACGGTGCTCTGGAGTTGACAGTTGCCCATTCGACTGAGGTGCGCGCGCGCACACACACACACACACAACCGATACTTATCCCTCGCTGCACGCACGCCGAGACCGCTAACCGATTTTTGTATTTCGGTGTCGATCGTGAGTCCGAGCGCAGGTGGATTATTTTGCTGTGAGTGCCGTTGCGATCGGTACAAGGGAGTCGTAAGTATTGCACGCGGCCGATTTTCCGTACTTTTTCCCGCGCTCGCGATCACTCGTGTGGATCATCTTTTTTTTTATATCATCGATCGTGCACGAGATCGTCAAACGGAATTTTGTCGGACGACAGCTGATGCGAGCAGGGAGGTGATAAAAACCTCACGGTACATTATATTTATACCGTCGCACAGCTGGCGCAAGACACGTCGCGTCAAGTATATACCGATCTTTACTCAAGTGCGCTGTTAAAATTTGTACTCGTTTACGAAATTTATCGCGGCAATGTTGATGTATGGAACAAGCGCTCAATGAACAGTATTCAGTAGATGTGTGCTCGTGCAATTCAACCAGCGCCATAACAAATGAAAAAATTTTTTGAGCTAGAAGAATCAACTCCGGAACGACACGGGACCTTAAGCATGTTCATACTGTCACGGATTAAACGCGATCGCATCCAATCAGCGACGTTTGTAAAAGCTGTCGAAACAGCTGACGTACCATATATTTGTAAAATTCTCGGTATAACACTGTAACCGTCATGCGTTCAACAAAAAAATACGACTTTTAATTCACCACGCGTCACCGGAGGAAGCTAGCGAAAAATCGGCAGCGGGCAGACACCCACGAACGGGAGAGAGATTTCTTACGTAGGTATAACACTTGCGAGCGCGGAGCGAAAGAGAGGCTAGCGATCGCCGACGTCGGCGGCAGCAGCGCGAAAAATCGGCAAGCTCTGCAAGCCTCTCGGCCGATCCCATACGTTACAATATCAATTCCAAAACTCGCGTGAAAAGCTCACATCAAGCAGCACACGTCGTTTTGTCAGTTCACCATTACCGATCTCCTATACCCCCGCACAAAGTGACTACTATACTACAGACTACACTCTGCTCCGCCGTCCCTACAAGGTTGTACAAAACGGTGGAGGAGCATCGGAGTAAGTATAGGCAGTAGTGGTAGTAGTACCTAGAATCTTAGGTAAGTACAGAGGAGAGAGAAGGAGATAGCAGAGCCGCGCGCTTGAAGATCGCTCAGGTGTCAACGAACGGTTTTTCCCCGTCCGAGGGTCCGAGCGCTCCTCTCTCTCTCTCTCTCT
>JAPYYV010029908.1:0-10923 GCA_030522625.1 Copidosoma aretas | reverse complement strand
GTAGGCATCGCATACATCGACGCACATTGTACCAGAGTCCCGTCGTCGTGAGCCGCCGCTGTATCACCGACTTCGTAAACATCAGAGGGTCACGCGTGCAGCAAAACAGCCCCGCTGCAGTACTACGTGGTGGTGCACGGGTGTGTACAAAGCACCGACGCGGGTAGGACGGGCCGTTATTGCACGCAGCGCGATTCGGCCGACCAAATTCGCGGCTCCCCTCCTTGGGCTCCGGCGTCGCTCTCTCTCTCTCTCTCTGCCACGCTCGCGCGTACACCGCGCGCGGTGGTTTATCGGCGCGGCCCGACACCGAGAATTTCAATTACCAGCGAGCCAGCTGCCCAACCTCGCGGTCTGACGTCCGACTGCTTGTTATCATCGATCGGCCGTTGCGGCGTGCGATTTTCGCGAGCTCGTCTTGATCGCGCTCCGCGCTTGCACTTTTGGATGACTCGTCGTCTCCGGGCTCGTTGAGATTCCAAGATATTTTTTAATGCCGCGGGCATACAGGCGGGGAGGCTTTTTTTGTATGGAGTCGTCGTCGGGTTTTGGGTTGTTGTGCGTATTTTTGAGAAATATCGTGGAAAAGAGAACGGTGGTTCCGGCAGTTGAAAAAATAACTACTTTTGTAGTAGCAGAGCACTCGACTTTAGTTTAATGTATGACAAAAATATTGTACCCTACAGCTGCGATCTCTCGACATTTTTTTATTTGCGTTGGACAAAACAGTAAGAGTATAACGTTTGACGAATTTGTTAATACGGCGCGTAAAACTAAATCAGAGGCTCTGTCTGTAAGACTAAGGCCGTACAAATGTCTTGAATAAGGGCTTTCTAATTATTCTGAAATTTTTATCATCCATACGTATTATTTTATAGATTATAGTGGAATCAAGATTCCGGCAAAATCGTTAGAACATAATTTTTTTTTTTTCACGCCACGCGTAGATTTTTCGCACAAAATTCTTCTTTGTAACTGAACAAAAAGCTGTACAGCGGTAAATTTCCCGAAAATTGCGGGAAAATTAGCAAGACTGCGCTTTAAATGGAAATTAATGGAGCGCGCGAGTTCCACCTTCTGACCTAATTTTTCGTTAAACATCGCATTCACTGCTGTACTTCTCTTATTTTTTTTTTCTTCTTACATTTATATCGTAGATACATTTTACCCTACAAATGTGTAAGGCAATTTTTTTATTAAAATTTATTTTTCCAATCGGCTGAAAATCATTGTAGATACTTTTTTGTTTAATAATCATGCGTCAGAGCAAGTTTCTAGGAAAAATAAGTAAACCAACCTACACATAATTATTTCACTCTGTACATGAGAGTATTTTTCAACAGAGGAACATAAATCTGCCTCCTCGTTATCACATAATCCTTTCGCTGATGAATCCGCACGTACACCCATTAAACTTACAGAGTACTTTGCAACCCTCGAGAAATCCCGCCCTCCCCGGCACTCGGTAATGAACTCCGGAAATCTAATCAAATGTCGCGTTCTATTTCTTTTCTCTCTCCCTCTCTTCCTCTTTGTGCTACCTACATACGCGAATATATTATACGTAAAGAGAAAGCGTCGAAGGCACGCAAAAAAATCAACGTGACTCGCTCGTGCGACGCGTTGACGGAAATATCGATCCTCCGCACCAACGTGTATAACTATACTGCAGGTATAAGAGCTCGGATCCTCTTTTCACGTTTGCACGCTCTAGTGGGCACGTGAGTAATATGGTATTATAATAAGTAGGCGAAGGAGAATAAAGAAAAATTGTGTCGGCCCAACTGATGCGGATCTCTCTTCATTAGTAGGTCGCAAGTGTGTGATTACATTTTGTTATCATTAAGCACCTTCAATTTTGTTTATGCTCCCCATGTTGATATATTATACATCAATTTTGATGTTGTGTGTAATGAGCACGCGTTCAGTTTAGCGCTAGTCTTATTATTCAGCTTGATTTTCTGTAGGTCAGTGGTATAATGCATAAAATATTGCAATAAGAGTTTCAACCTGAATCTGAAAAATTGAAAAAAAAATTTCTGATTAAAATGGAATGAACTGTGATGTAAACATACATTTCACTGACTTTTTTTGTCATGGAATTTCAATAAGTACAGATCAGATTGGGTCACTTCGATTCATTCACCCACCGATAGCTCGCCTTATCTCACTCTACTGGTTCTACTAAGTTTTACATGAAATCTTTGATGACTAGCTTTGTTTCTCTCGACTATTTCTACTCAGACTGTTTTTACACAGTATTTTAGACAGCACGTTTTACTACACTCGACTACTTAGTTTTGCATAGTATTTTTGATGGCTCGTCTTACCTCACTCGACTATTTCTACTTAGTTTCACATGGTATCTTCTATGGCTCGTCTTACCAGACTCGATTATTACTACTTAGCTGTACGCAGTATCTTTGATGGCATGTCTTACGTCATTTGACTATTTCTACTCAGTTTTAAGCAGCATTTTTGACAGCACGTTGTACCACACTCGACTGTTACTACTTAGTTTTGCATAGTATCTTTGATGGCTCATCTTACTACGCTTGAATGTTTCTACTTAATTTTATGTAGTTTTTCTTTGATGACGTGTCTTACCAGACTCTACTGTTTCTACTTAGCATTGTAATTACATAGTAATGTATCTTTGCTGGCTTGTCTTACCCCATTTGACTATTTCTACGTAGTTTTGGATATAGTATCTTTGATGGCTCGTCTTACCTCATTCGACTGTTCCTACTTAGTTTCACATGGTACCTTTGATGGCTCGTCTCATCAGACTTGACTATTACTACTTAGTTTTACACAGTATCTTGAATGGCTTGTCTTACCCCACTTGGCTGTTTCTACTTAGTTTTGCATAATATTTTTGATGGCTTGCCTGACCTCACTCAACTGTTTTTACTTAGTTTTGCGGACGATGTTACACTTCGAGTAGAATGATGAATAAAAAGTTGAAAAAAAAATTTTAACGGAATTTCTTTTTGTATTGAACTTTGAAGAATCAAAGAAAAATGTTTCACAGCACGTTTGACTGATAAAAGCAGTGGTTAGTATCAACTGAATAGTTTTCTTCTTATAGTCACAGTAAGTTTGTGCGTTGGTTGATCTCAAATAACAGTTCAAAGATAGTAATTTGGATTTTATAAAATTTTTGTGTTTTTTGTGCTTTAATTAATTTTGAGACTGCTACAACTTTACACATGAAGCACTAAATAGAGCAACACTGTGTTTCCATTAAAATTATATACTCTGAATTTTTAATTAAACCTGTTTAAAGTACTTTATTATTCACGCCGACTTGACTATAAGCAAAAATAATGACATTAATTTACGTTAAAAATCAAGTACCACGCAATGCTTTTGAATAATTCGCGGTGAGCTCTACCCCCTGGAAAAATTCCTCGTGGGTAAAATACCTATTCAGAATTCAGCAAACAAAATTTTTTTCGTATAAATTCATAGGTTTTTTTTTAGTGAATGATGTCCCCGCCATAAGTTATTACAGATGTCATCGCATGTCCTTACCCTGCCAATACAAATGAGATCGAGATCACCAGAACGAATAAACTCTCGAAGGAGAGCCAAGGACAAGCATGGAGCCAAAGATCGTAAAAACCGTGCCCCCTTTGGGTCTCTACTTTCAGTTCGCCAATCGCGCTTTTTCCGCTCTCTCCCAATTTTTCCGATGAAAAAAAAGTAAAAAAACGCGCACGAACAAACGACGCGCTCGTGAAATCCAACTCTAGATCGCCCGCTCGTTTGATGCTTTTTTCAAAAGAACAAAGAAGGGAGACCCAAAGAGCGCCAAAGCCCTCACGCGCGACTGGATATACCGCCCACTCCCACGCAGTGTCCGCGAGACTCGCATAATACGTGACACGATTCATTTTCCGGGCATAGCGCGCGAGCAACCGGCTGGCCGTGTGTATAATCGGTAATCGCGCAAAGGGGACTCTCTGATGGCTTCGCTTTTCAGGGGCTCAGCCATACGTGCATGCCGGAGGGGCCCTGTTCGGAAGGATGCGGAGTATTTTCAATTAAAAGCAGCCTTTGAAGAGCGGGAATAGTCATGCGGAATATCCTTCGCGCGCGCTTCTTTGTAACGTCAATTTTTTGCTTCCCCTCCTTGGTTTCACCGACCAACGTATTTTACGGGGAAGCGGGTGCGGTTTGTTCGCCAGACGGGTACATTTTTCTCGCAAAAAATACAACTCTCGTGAAGTTTGACGAGCTCTATCTTCGTCGTCGGTCATCGTGCCTATGTAAAAATAGAAAAAATACATTGTCTCGTGCGTTTCGACGATAATCCACCTGACCTACCTAAGGGAAATCAAAAACTTTTTTTGTTTTTGTTTATTCCACCCTGTTCTCGGGGTAATGTACAAGTTCTGAAGGCAAGACAAGATAGTCAGATGGACAGAGAGTAACGCTGATAGATCACGCTGATGGATATTATAGGTACAGCAGAGAGGGGAACTGCGCGATGCTGACAGGCGCTATCTGACGCTCTCCAAGTTCCCGCGGCGGACAGCGCTGTAGCCTTTCCCGCTCGCCGTGTACATTACCCTGTCGAGTCAACGACTGTGTGGTCGGTAACGAAGGTGTGTTCTGCCCTGGAGCCGTGGACGCAGTTTCGCCCTTATCCCCTGCGCCCCCGTTTGACGCGAAAGTAAAAGTGACCCGTGTCATACAGTTTCGCACGTACTATACGTACGATCGAGCTGAATACTCGATGGGCACATCGACGCCCGTAAATTTCACTCGGGATGATTTATCGCTGTATCGCCGAGCTGTCGTCGTAAATCAACGTTATATTCTCCCCGTAAAAATGAAAATTACAACGAAGAAGAGAAAAACGTTGGTAAAAAGCATCGTCACCGCCCTGCCCCCGGTGCGGTGTATGCTGTATTAAAATTTTATGGTGCGTAATTGCAAATATCACGAATGATTCGGCGGAACCTGTACAGGTCTCTTTGTCGAGGCCAGTGGTGCGTACGGTTGATCGATCGATAATTCTATTTGTAATGGCACGAATATGTTGTACATGTGCTTATACGTACATCATACAGTACGAGACGCGTAACTCGTGTTTACGGTCGGGGCACATAATACGAAGCTCATAATATGTATATTAAAAAATTCATAATGATACACACGTTTTGCACGTGCATTATTATACATGTACGCTTCTAAAATTACACTGCTTAGCCTCGAGCTCGCGAGGCTACTATCGGCCCTGCTATCGTAAATTATACATTTGAGAAAGAAAAAACGCGCGCACTCGCGTTATTTTTATACGATCGATCTCCGTCCCCTAGGCAGCACCATCGGGAGAAAAGCACCAGCCGAGGTATCGATTTTGCGAAGAGGGAACGAAAAAAGGTGGTAGAACAGTCGAAAACTGCGGTTAATCCGAAGAGCTCTGCGCGGGCCTAAACTGGCGTACACGCGCGAGGCTGCAGCGAGGGGCGACGGGGGAGGGGGGTGGAGCGAGGGGGGGGGGGGGGGGAGGGGGGGGGGGGGGGGGGGGGGGGGGGGGGGGGGCGGGGGGCTCCGTGAAAGATTCAAAGCGGCCGTCACGCGCGCGCGATAGTCGCGTCCGAGCGGGGCGAATTTGAATAATGCAGGGAAGGCCGCGCGGAATCCCGAATATATATGCATCTTCACGGGACGTCCCAGCTTTTTTTCGCCGTTCTTCGATGCGCCGGTACGCGTTGCATCACTTTGCGTCAAATTAGAGCATTTATTACGCGTGAGCATACGCGCGTGGTATTGGGTTGATTCGTTTTGTACCGTTGCGAGACCGCGCATTTGAAATTCGCGTGAATTTTGCTCGGATCCTCGTTACAGCGGGCGCATACAAATGGAACATTACCCCGCCCTGCTCTTATATTCGCGTTCTCGGACGTTCCCATTTTTTTATTTGCGAAAAACACGTTTTTACTCCATTCATACGGACTCTATACCGATAACGTGTTGTCCACGGATTTTTTTTTCCTCCGAGTCCTCCCATTTTTCGAAACTCCTCGGCTCCACTGCGCCGTGCAAGCGGACGAGATTGGATGAAAAATCTCAAACACGTATCCCGGGCGTAATGGCATCGTATACACGAGCACGAAACTTGTCTGCAAAAAAAGGAGGGGGGCGNNNGGGGGGGGGGGGGGGGGGGGGGGGGGGGGCCCAGGAATGAATCGAAAAAGCAATAACCCGAGAATCCCACGTGTTATCTGGAATTCAATATGGTAGCGCCTCCCACACGCACACGCGCGCGCGCGAGCTACATGGGTTTAATTTCTGGAATGCCGCCGTGAACCAGCTTTTTTTTCTCACTTTTTGGTCGAGCAGCGCGTCGAGCGAACGTATCGAAACTCCCCCGCGACTTTCCGTCCATCGCAACAGCTTCAAACACACGCAGTTGCGTATAAACATCCAGGCCCAATGATGTGATGCATATAGGTTTTGCGCCTACACGTGTCCACGAGCGCAAAGTATACACATACGACCACCAACATCCCTCACCGATTGTACGCCTGAAGTGGAGGTTTGCACGCAACGCACTGCTCTATAGTGTATGGTGCGTATCATTATTGGAGTTCGGAGAGCTTTCGCGTAGCGAAAATCATGACTGCTAATCATGATGGTGATTTCTAATCACGTGACGTTTATGAGGACCAGTTTAATTTGGTACTTTCTTACCTTAATATTACATTTATAATGAATATACGATAGGCACGTTTCACGAGTGAAAGTCGTCTGCGCGGAAAACTTGTGAATTGAAAATTGAGACAAAACAACTCACGCATCTACGAAATGGATAAACGTATCGATTCAACGGAAATACGAGGGAAAATAAGTTTACAACGACAAGCGTTTGCCGAGATTCCAGGGACGAAGTTGTCGAACGAATTTTCCCAGCAGGAACGATATCTTTCTGTATACGTTATGGACTCTTTCAATATCCGCTCGACAAGTTCGGCGCACAATCGTTGTTTCGTTATTGAACATCTGCTCAGTTGTAAATAAATGACAAACCGAACGGAATGAAAAAATGTCACGGGATGAGGTTCGATGCGGCGGAAGGAGGCGCTCTCGAAGCAGTTTACAATCGCTGTCCTTCAATGAGTTTTCCCCCTTCTCTGATGTAACTTTTCCAATGGCATTCGATGATGATGAATGCTCGAAGTGGAATACTCGCCTCGACAATCATAAATAACAAAGAGTAGCCAAAACACCCGATACGATTACTCCACAGAATCGTTGTACTTTCCAACAGCGGTACATTATAATAGTGATTATAATTGCAGACGGCTAATCAGCACCGAACAACGTACAGCGGTACAAAGGAGGCGTATCACCGTAACCCCGGACAAGACCGTCGTTATCTCGACGCGCCGCGCGTATCACGTCGGCCTCTTCTGCACGACAGGCCTACAGCAAAAAATTGCCCCTCAGCGCTACGCGCGCCCCTAAAAGACCGTAAACAGCGACGGATAGACGGACGGGGAGCAGCAGCAGCTCAACAGGTAGCTCTTTTAGCCGGGCGCGCGTTCGTACACACGCGCCCGTCGATCCACACCCCCGACCTCTTATCGCTCTTTGGCACTTCACCCACTTTTTTCCTATCCCAACCGGCGCTCGAGCAGTCATCTATATCCCACTTTCACCGGCTTCTTTCTCTCTATCTCATCTCGCGGGCGTCTTCTTTATTCGCCCTCCCCCACCCCCCCCCCATCCCTCCTAGCGCGCCCTGGTCCCGTTCTTATCTGTACGTATACGTACTTCGGCTCGGTAAGTCACTGCCGGCAGTCGTATATGGTATCGTGGGCTATACGTGTGCTCGTGACCTTTGACGATCGAGAGAGAGCTTTTGCCGTTGGCGCTGTGGATTGCGGTCCGATGGGTGTACCCTCGGATTTATTTACCAGCCGAAATTGGGTCGCTGGTGGATCGGAGACCATTTGGGGACTGCTTTCGGGGAAACGTCAAATTTACGACCGATCAGTTGGCAAGCGTACCATCATCTTTGGTGGAATAATTTTGACGAAGAAAACAGTTGAAAAATTCGGTCGATAAGAAATCATATTGGCATCATTGCCCCAGCGAACTTAAAATCGCGATGGTACACGATGGTACACGACCAAGTCAGCGGACTACTTTGCGAAATTACGTATTCATCGACCGAACTCGTCCTCCCGTTGCGATATGGATCAAAAATCCTAAGAAAACATCGCGAAGACTGTAAAAACGGGGGAAAAAATGAAAGTCAACGTCCTCCGTGCGCACAGAGTCGAGGGATGAGAGATAAAGAAGTGCTCGAGTCCCCGAGTGTCCCCGCGATTTCTCTCTCGACGAGGACGCGTGCGACAACAGCTGGATCCCCGTACACGTGTACGCTTTCGGAACCGCGTCGCAAAGTCGTTATCCCCCTCCGTCTCGAGAACCCACGTGGTTCTTCCCCCCCCGGCCGGGGCGGGCCAGTGCCGCTCCGTGGCGCGCGTACCCAGGGGGCCGGTCTATTTTCGGAATTGCCCCCCCCCCCCCCTTTTCCACCCACCTATACGTGTTTTTGCAATTTCCCCGCTAAACCGGACAACCTCCCCGGGCCCCGGCTCATTAAAACTCGGAGGGATTCGCAGCTGTGGGAGCTCTTTGCGCGGCCGCGAGGGGGAGCTAATGGCCCGCGGCTCCCTTCCTCCGCGCGCGTAAGCTTGATCCGATTCGACTCGCCGGGGGTCGCGGTGGGGTCGCGCGAAAGCCGGGGAAACGTAAAGCTCCGCGGGATTGGATTTTTTGTCGAGTCCCTCTCTCTCTCTCTCTCTCTCTTTCGCCCGTTTCGTATTTCATCATTGTTATTATTCTTATTATTGTTGGGTTTTTAATGAAAACTGCAGTGCGCCAGGGTCTTATACGTATTATAGACGCGCATGTGTCCATGCACCGATGGAACCTCGCTCGCCGGGGAAACACAAGCGGGAGTATACGTGTACTTCACTCCGAGCCCCCAGCCCCATAGGGGTGAACTCGATGTGCTTGTCGACGTATGCCTGTGCACACCGAACGCCCGTCTCGTTGGATCACACGAGAAAGGAGGAAAAGGGACGAGAGCCGGGCGCTCGAATCAGCCGGCCCGAATCGAGCGCCAGCCGCGGGACTGAGCGGACTGAAGCGGCGCGCGGTGGTGATTACAGCTGGTCGTGGCGGCACGGCGCTCGGCGAGGAGGAAACGAAGTGGAATTTCGGGACGCGCGACGAGTCGTTTCGTCGGTGCTGCACCGGTTGTCGCGACATCGGGGCGATTCTCGCGCGGTGACCTTGAATTCGCGCTGCTACTGAAAAAGTTCACGGAAGGGAAAAAAGGAGGATCAATAAACAACGCCGCCGTTTTGCCAAGAAGATCATTGTATGGTCGCTCTCTCGAGGGCTCCGTCGGAAATTCGTCTTACATGCTACAGTCAGGTCCAAAGAGTTGTACTACAGCTACGCGCTCTCCAACTTTGGACGATGGTTATTGGTCCGAGTCGGAAGTTCCGTGTGTAGATATGGGCGTAGGAAGAGGCCGGTCTCTCAAAGATACGAGCACAAACAGCAACGTACAGACGCGTATAAACAAGCGCAGGCCCTCTGTAAATGGCCCTCTGTACGCCCTACTATACTTATATATGTGTACGTGCGTATCCTATGTATAATATGTAGGCGATGGGCAGCCCCAAGCCCGGGGCAGGAAGAACAAACGCAAACTCGGCAGGAGCGATGTACCTGTATGCGTATGTACTTGCAGGTAACCCACTCATGTGGGATGATACGCGCTCCTTTTCGCTTGGGTAATAATATGTACGTGTATGGAAGGCAGCGGGCGCGCGCGAGTGTGTTTTTGCTACTGGCTCAGGATGTCCTCGAAGCCGTCCGTCTCGAGGCTCTTCAGGTAGACCTCAATGGGACTTGGTTGGCTGTCGGGCGACGCCTCGTTCTTGTTATTCTTGCCCCGGTCCGCGTCGTCGTCGTCTTTGTCCAGCTGTTTTGCGAAAATAGACCGAGTGAATATTTTTCCTTTCTCGGGGCTTCTCCGTACTGCTCAAATCGTGCGTGCCCCGCTTTGATTTTGGCAAATTATTAGTAAGACTGGTTTTTTTTCGCCATTCTCCACTCTTTTGAGCACTTCTCGTCGTACACATCGACGACGGTTGGATGAAAGAAACAACTGATTCTGTTTTGGCCCGAAGAAGCAGTCAGACGTAGTCCTAAGAACAAAGGGAGTTGGCTTTTATTGCGAAAACAAAAAAAGAATACTCCGAAGCTGGCTCGTCCTCCGATCCAAACTCCGAATCAGCTGTTTCTCTTGCCCAACCTCGAATAATACAAGCACATGGATGCAGTATTTTTATACACAATTGATGACCACCTTACCGGACTACTGATGCTACCGCCGTAGCTGCCGCCCCCGAACCGCGACCCCTGCCGGTCGGCCAGCTGGTACAGCGACTCCGCGCCCCCCTCGTCGCGGGCCTTCCTGTCCTCAGCACCTGCAGCGCGCCGGGGAGTAGTACCAGAGAAATAAGCCACGAGCTGTACATTCACCCGCGCTCGCGGCCCACGCGTCAGATCTTACTCCCCGGGGAATCGAAGCGCGCGCCGGGCAGTCCGCTCCGCCGCTCCAAGGAGCAGGGGGGAGACTCTGAGGTCGGGGTACAGCTTCGGGGAACATTCAAAGCCGCTTTCGCGGAGTTTCGCGCGGGCCTCGACGGAACCGCGTCTTTTTGGCCGCCCCCTTCTTTCGCGCGCGCTTTTACCGAGCGATTCGAGAGCGCGGAAGGAGGGGAAAAAAAAAAAATCCGTGCGAGCCGATCGGAGAGCCACGGTCGTCGAACGATCTTCTTGGTAAAAAACTTTCGTCCCCGGCGGGAAAAAAAAAAA
>JAPYYV010029881.1:0-11175 GCA_030522625.1 Copidosoma aretas | reverse complement strand
CCCCCCCGCTTCCCCGCAGCTCCCACTTGGCTCCCCCTCCCCAACTTGTTTTTCCTTTATAATAAATTTTGACAACGTTATTACATTCTTATAAGTATATAAATACCTATATGAAAAACCACCTACACCCCTATAATTATTACAAAATTTTATCATACATCTTGAAATGAGAATTAAGTGAAAACAAAAGTATTCATTGAAAAATTAAAGTAAAAAATTTAATAAAAACAGAACAAATATACATGTTTATATTCATAATCGTTTTTTATTTTCATTACATAATTTCAGATGTCCTTTCAAGTGTTCTGCACTTAAGTAACCTTTACCACAAATTAAAATAGTAATATGTATATGAAGACGGGAAGTAATGGAATTGCCAAAGAAAAAAATTCAGTTTATACTTAGTAATATTCGAGTTTATGTACACTATTGCTCGCGTTATGAAAAATGAAATAAAATTAAAGAATAACGAGAGCATAATAGCATACCAAATATGTGTAGAAAAAAAACCGTAGTTTTACTTTCTTTTTAAGAATGGAAAACAGCAAACCTAACAAATAACTATATTTTATACTGCTCGAAACAAGCAAATGAAAGAAATTAAAACTGACCGCAGAATTTCCCGAATGTATTAAAGAAAATAAGGGCAGCTTAAAAAACTCTCCCATATTGCTGGTTGAGTCGAAATCGTACACGGTATATAACATAATGTAAAAAATATAAGGTGTCTTTTAAAGCAGCTGTTTTCAGAGCTAATGACAGAGCGGTCATGTTTTTTGCAATATTAAATCAATTGTAACGTATGGATTATTCAATATTCAAGTTTGCAATGTTAATAAATAGGCTTGGATAGTGTTCAAATATTGCTGGGAAGCTAGTGATTGGTTGATTTCAATATACTAGCACACATTGTTTTATATACAATCATATATAAGCCATGACAATAAGTATAGACAGCTGATGAGAAGAACATAAGTAACTATATTCTTAGTCGTACAGAGTCCTTAGTTTTAATGAGTGATCAGACAGAGCACATGTGATTGCTGATTGGTCGATTATCAGTTTGTTTCAAAATGATCTGGCTCATCCAAGATAGTCATCTTTACTAACAGAAAAACAATCATGCGTAATATTACAGTAAGACAGAGTATACTATAAGGGGCGTATGTACGGAAAGCAATGGTTGTCTGAAAAAGTGTTTGAATTTTATGGCAAATGGTGATCTGAGGTTATAGAATGAGCTGCAAAAATACTTCCACAAAATAAAACATGATATTTAAAGTCTTAACTCATTACGAGTATTTGTTTTCAGCACAGCATAAACGCTACTATAAGTCATCGGTAGATGACGGTATTTACTTTCAGTAGAAAGACCAAAAAGGGCTTATGATGCCTTTTATTCATAATATTTACATTAAGATTTTTAATAATAAACAAAAAGAGTTCCTTTATTGTCCTAATATAAGTGTATAGATAATCTAATGTAATATAGTTGAGATTAAATTTATTAAAGAGTCTGATTATTTTTAATGTGTTTATTGTAGCTACTATAGTTGTTCTATGAGTATTTAAAGTAATGGTAATTTAAAAAAAAGATCCAGTGAGTTAACCCAAAAAAAAAAGGTATCATATTTGTTCTATATAAATGCACTCGGTAGTATGTGCTAAGTTGAGGTTGATTATTTGTTATCTAAAATCACAATCTATCACGTCTTTATATCTATCCAAAGTCCTAGCGAAAGCAATTCTTTTTTTTTGTTCTATTATTTTTTTAATTAAAAGTTTTTTTTGAAGAAATATTTTTAAAACAGCCGTAAAAATAAAAAATTGAAATATTTATAAATGGAAAAAAATAAAAATATATTTGAATAATCATTTTTTAAATTGAAGAATAAAGCAATTATAAGCTTTCTTAATAAATAAGAGAAAAATTGATTATTATTATAAGAAATTGTATCTACTGATATGATGATTGTTAAAATGATTTATCTTATAAATATAAATATTTGTAAATTTAGTAAGCAGAGCGCGCAGATAAGCGAATATACATATGGAATAAATATCACAAAAAAATAGGACAGGTTACGTAATTTAATTACATAGGTAGCAGAGGAACTAAAAATGATAAAATATATAAAGCTATAATTCATTGCAAATTGATAAATAGGATTCCACAATAATTAAGCAGAATACATGGATTATATATAAATTAATAGAATACTAAAAAATAATAGACAAAGTAAAGATATAATTAATGACTAACGCAAAATGCATAAATAGAGTAATAAGAGATCAAAAAATTAGCCAAACCTAAGAAAACTAAGAAAAGTATCAGAAAGCAAAATTTAAATGAGTTTTGGAGAGCTTACAAAAAATTAAAACAGAACAAAAAGAGGGACGGTGAAAATTAAAAAATTAAAAAAACACAGAAAAAGACAGAATCATGGAAAACTGTTTCAAGTTACTGTAAATTATTTGGATGATTGAATTCGAAAACATTCTTTATAGCTAATAGAATAACACACATATTATCGAAGATTGGGAAATAGGAAGAATCCATCAAATTTACAAGGCAGGGAAGGAGTAGATGGACGTTAAAACTACAGGACAGTGGCGTGTTTAAATGCAGCATTCGAGATATCAGCAATTATAATCGTTGAAAAAGTATAAAAATAGGTAGAGGAGTGTAAAATAATAAAGGAGAGTCAGCCTGGCATCAGAGCTAAAAGAAAAACAAGGTAACATATTTTTGTACTAATAGTTTAATTGAAAATAAAATAGGGGATATGGGCAATAAATTATATGCTGTTTTTGTAGACATCAAAACAGAATTTAATAACATCAATACAGAAATGATCCGGGTTAAATTGTATATGAGTGAAATAAATATAAATATAAAAATAAATGTTGAAAATAATCTGAATATGTACGAAAAACAGGTAATTACGGTCGGGAGCAAATAAATTTACTTTAAAAAAAAAAGTGGTAGGGCAAGAGTGCCCATCTAGCTTGGTAATTTTAAGTTTATTTATAGAGTATATAGACGATAAGTGGATGTAAAATAATACAGAAGGTGTAACAAGGAAGGTGTAGGCGAACTCAAAATTTACCGTCTTAAATTATCTTATGACGTCGTTTTAGGCGCCCAGCAATTTAAAGACTAAAGTCCATGCAGAAATACTTAGATAAACATAGTACAAAAAATATACTGGAAGTAAGCACAAAAATAAATCATTTTTTTTTTTAGGAATTTTCGAGTAAATTCAAGCCAAAGTTGTGCTATTTAACATTGGGTCTTATGGGCAAAACTAATAATCTTTGATAAAAGTTTATGTATCTTTGGTTCAAATAATTTGAACGTTATAAAAAACTAAATGAAGTAAAGCTTTTTTAATCACGAATCTGTAAAAATTAAAGACAGTTGAAGTTACAATGTAGTGTTAGAGATATTGACACAAACGTAAAAAAAGTCGCGAGGTTCTCCTATGCTAAATGCATGGGTAAAAACCTAACGTCGAATGCTGTCACCTTGTGTTTTCAAGTGGCACAATGGCTTTTTACAAAATCACTTAAAGAAGCCGTGTTACCCAAAATTATGATCTGAAACTATGGGAACCTATTCATAAGACCTTGTACTTTGATGCTGTACAATTGAGATTTGCGTTTTTACAAATTCATAACGCACTTTCATCGAAACAAGGTCAATTTGACTAAGCTATTTATTTTACATTTTGAACCCACAAAGAAATAGTACTTACACTGTTTGGCATTCACTGAAAGAAACTAGATGTTGGGGGGGGGGGGGGGGGGGGGGGGGGGGGGGGGGTGCAGAGAAATGCTACGTTGGGCTACGTGAGGGGAGGAGGGGTTGAAAAAAAAGCAACTTGGTTTTTAGGCACGACTGCTTCACAGGCGTGCCTTATATTTTCACTAGAGTGAAAAGTGTAACCATCTTTAAAATGACTATTTGGTGACTAAAACCAATTTTGACTCTAATGTGAGTGTGATCCGAAGTGGTCCTACGGTGTATGTAATCAACCCTGTGTGTACGTACTCAAGTTTCCAGATCAACCCAAGTAATTTTCATCTGATTGACTTTAAATTTGGTAGATATCTTCGTCTACATCGTAGTACCTGATGGTTTAAAATCGGAGAAGTTTCGTCAAGGAAAAAAAATTCCGAACTCTTTTACTATAGAACTTCAAGGGAAAGAAATTTTTTTATCGTTGTAACTTTTCAAATTAACATTTTAAACTAGGGTGTTCTGAGAAAAATTTGTAGACCTCAATGAAATACAACTTTTTTATGCCGTACACTTTTCTCTAGAAATTCAATTAAATGCCCTTGGTCGCAAAAATAACTGAAAATGACTTCAAAACCCGTTTTTCACGCCTAACAAGAAGAAATTGACATTTTACAACGAAGTGTTAAATGCAAAAGTTGTAGATCGTAAAAAAATACAACATTTTTAAAGTATACATTTTACTCTACAATCTTATCCTGGCGCTTTAAGGTAGTTGTATCCCATATTGAAGTAATGATAAGATCTTCATGTAACTTTGCACATGGCTAAAATAATATGTAATAAGTACTTTACTACATTTTCGTGAGGCTAGGGTTCTTAGGAGGCAAAATATCAGTGTTTATAGTTTTGATACTTCAACATGGATGCTTATGGAGAAATGCCTTTTTCTGTACTTTAATAACGTATATCATACGAAATAATGATGAACTTTTGACGATATTTTTTTGTGTATTACAAACATATCTAATGATCTTATTGAATTTTACAAAATACCTCAAGGGTACTTGTGTTATAAGAAATACATTAATAATCGTCGTAAAAACTGCTAAAGGTTATGTCTTCACATGTGTGTGGGAGAGACAAAAAGCATACTAGACTGTCGAATCCGAGGTCAAATCTGCTTCTGACTAGCGTAGTAAGGATACAACTACCTTAAACAACGATAATGGTTTTAAAGTGTCCAAAAAGTGGTTCTGTGATACCTAATTTTTTTGTTTGACAGTTAAGGTCAAAATGTAAAATACAAAAGTACTAAAACAAAAAAATACACTTTTTTTGTATTTAAAGTTTTTTAAAGTTTTTCTCTAAAGTATTGTTATAATGCTTTAAATTACTAAAATCGATTTAAACTGGCTAAAAAATCGTTAGCAGTCGTGCCTTCCATGCAAAAGCTTAGCTTTTTGCATAAATTTATGGCTTGTTTTATATTGTTCTAGAGTACGCATCTTTACTTTTTACATGAAAATCCTACGATTAAAATATAATTTTGACCAAATAGAAGAAATATCAACTGGTTTTTATCAGTATAAACAATCGCATATGTGATGCGCCTTTAAAATTGAGGGACGTTCCAAAGCTGTTATCAACGAAAAAATTTAGAGGTGAAAAACTACGTGCCAGGAGGGGGGGGGGGGTCAAACGAAAAGCTACGGTGATCCACATGGGGGGTCGGAGGGGTTGAAAAAGGGTAAAAGGTGTTTGTGCTTAGCCCCTTATTGCATCAATGAGTACTGACGAGTTAAACATTAATAAATTTTCCGTAATCTAGAGAGCGGCCATTTCTAGGTAGGTTATAACTTGTTTCAACACCGCGTTTATTAAGAGCACTCTGTCCTCTCTTATTCCCCCCCCCCCCCCCCCTTATCCTCACGGGATAGGTCCAACTTCCTAAACGGAAGAAAACTGTAAATAACTTGTGAAATTAATAAGAGATATCAAACGCTAGGCTTGGGTACTGTACAAAGGCAATAGTAAAAATAATAAAACTTTTTAAATGATGAAGTAAAAATATATAATCGGTATTTATTTTATAATCAATATCTGTATTAAGCAAGTAACAACATATAAAATATTTTGTAAGTCTATTTGTTTTGTTTTTTTAAAAGGGCTTTATTCTTTTAATCATGCGAGGCAATGGTAAAATAGTAATTTTGAACATTTTATTAAGTTATTTTGGGAGTAATATTGTGCTATGAATAAGAGAAAGCATGTAAGACTTATATCACAAATTTTATATTTTGAGTTCTTCTTAACAAAATAGATGGAATAAATAATTTAAATAATAGAATTACATAAAAACAATGAATTATTCTAGAATATATATTTAAAATGATGGTTTTAGTAAGCATTTATTAATTTAAGTAAACTTAGATGTTTAGTATTTTAAACATTTAATTTTATTCTTGTATTCAGCAGTAATATTCTTTAATTTTGTTTGCTTCTACTTTATTTATTGAGACAAACCAATTCCTGTCTTCAAGACATTTCAGGCTGCCTTCAAGACAAAAATTGGTCTGTCCAAAGTTACTTTCCCCGATACCTCGGCAGTTACGTTCAGATATGCGTACTTATAATATCACGCGATACTTTGGCAGTTAAGTTCAGACACGCGTATTCATGATATCTCAGCGGTCACCGTCAGACATGCATACTTATGACGTTACTTGATACCTCTGCAACATCGTTTACTTATAGACCGATTAATAGGGAGTTTTCGAATAAAATAATTTCCCACCAAGATGTCTTAGCGGAGTTATGTTCGTTATAGTATTTAGAAACATACCCAAATTCCAACAGCTAGTTTCTTGCGCTTTTATTTTATGAGGCGCTGAATGGCCGGAAAACTTTTTTTTTTGCTTCTATAAAATTTCCCGCACAATTAATGAAGAAAAGCCTAATACAAAAATTGTAGACATTTCAAATATCAACAAAATGAAATCCAGTGCGTTAAAATTCATTTTGTAGTTTTTTTTGCAAAATGCTTAAAACTGCTCAAAATCGCTGTATTTTATTTAATATTTTAAACAAACAGTTTGTATTGTAGACGTCTGAAAATGTTATGGACTATGGTTTATGACGTAGAGTATACATGGTATATTTTTGGTTGTTTGTCAAGTCGCAGAGTGTTCTACCCGGGGTCATTTCCTTCCTTAAGATTTGTATTTTTAGTCTGTTTGTACAGCTGATTGATTCTTTTAACGTGGACCTCGCAAAATTAGTTGAAAAAAAGTGATTACCTGCAAAATGAAACAACTCAATAAATATCAAAGAAATCGTTTCGAAACTTTTTTCATTGTAAAGGCATAATTTTCCTCTAAATTTTTTTGAGTAAGCACAGACATTTTAAATTGTGTGAGCCGGAAAAAATAACGATATCTCTGGTTCCTGTGTCACACAAGAAGTTTTAACTAATCGATTGGGGGTAGCTCGACGAGATAATATCTGATATCGTATTTATTTTCATGTCAAACGACGTTTAGATGCTTTAATTGTTATGAATTTTACTTATAGTACTTTTAGACTGGTTAAAGCAGTTTTATTTTTTTATTTTCAATTGTTCATCGATGGAAACACGGTAACAGTGTGTAAATAAAATAAGTCATTGTGATCAACCACCCTCCTCACACTTTATCTTTAAAGATAATTTAATGTATTTACCTAAAAATTTTGTTATACCTTCTAGTTTTGTATGCTGTATTGCGTTTTGTGATTTTCAAAAGGGTGGATTGACAATGGCAGACAATAAGTAGAAAGTACGTAAGTAATATATAATTCTTGTTTAATTTCATATTTTTCGATTACTTTCTGACATTCAATCGGCCTCGAATCCTTCCCGCACGCTTATTTTTGATAATGCAAAGTAGTACGGTAATATAATTGTAGATTCAACATGGCCAACATCAGAAAATGACCAACTACCGTTTTTTTTGAACCCCCTCGACATGGGCATTGAAAGAAAGTGCATGACAAGTAGAATACAAAAAGTGTAAGTGAAAGGGTATGATAAAAAGAATATAATTAGCTGCGGAACCTTATTCGAAATGTTTTATGAAGGACTTCTATTTTTCTTACAAACGCCTTTACATGGATGTTGAATAAAAGTGTGTATTGAGTAGAATATCATATGCTATATTGAGTTATTAGAACAATTGTTTCAATCATTCATTTGTTTTATCCAAATTTTTGTATCGTATTGTTTATCAGAATACAATAATGCTTTTTTCTTTGCATGTCTTCAAGCCTTATAATAAAAAGGTACAAAATTTACAATGCGTATTATCCTTTACACAGTTAACAATCTAATAAGGCTTCGATTCTAAACAGGAAATATTATAGTTGTGAACGGATGTACTTGAACATGCTTAACATTTTATTATGGTATAAAAACAACATTAGTAGAAAAAAAGATTATAAATAATTATAATCAATCATTTATTACATTTATCATATCCATGAACCATAACATGTATCGTACACCCAAGGGACGTTAGTTCTTTCCCGGCACTTGCTTTGAATGGCAAGATGGCATATTGTCTTCTCTTGATGAATAAGAGATGGCGATAGATCTGCGCGGCAACCAGTCTTATCACTTATGTCGTGTGAGAATGAAAGCTCTATGAGCATAGACTTATGTTTATGACTGAGAGCGAAACACGCGCGATTTGGCTGGCGAAGCCAGAGTCTGATTTTAGAAGATTAGGGTGACTCTGTAAAGTGCGGTACAGTAATAAAAATAAACTGCATCGAGCTATTAGACTTCAGTCAGATCAGCCTCACAACCCAGGAAGTGATAAATAATAAAGTTTTTAATTATTGATTATTAAAAATGATAATCAATAAAAAACATTATGAGGAAAAGAAAGAAAATTAATCCCAAGCAACTTTTACCAAATAAACGAATAGTTTTTTACCTTATAACCCAGAAGACATCAATAATTAAAATGATAACTCGGTATTGTTGAAAACAATAATAAATAAAAAACAATTGAACAGACACGCCAAAAAGTTGGTCCCAAGCAAATTCAATTGAACAATCTAATAACAACAGATAATTAAATTAAAAACTATTCATTGCCGAAAATAATAATAATTATTCAATATATTTAAAGGACAAGCAACAAATACTCGATAACCTAAAACAATTGACCTTTGCCCTATTACAGGTAGGAAAAATATTCATAATTACCCAAATAAATATCACCCAGTTACTCCAAAGTTTTAGCACATTAGTTAATTGAATAAGTAGTGCAAACACTCGAACATATTAGGTCACTATGTGTTATTTACTGTGCATACTATTAAATTGTTTAATATTAAAAACTATAGGCATCAGAGCATATTTTGTGGCCGGGTATTATTTACTTCGCATAATAATAATTTATTCAACAATAAAAAGTTCAGATATTGGAACGTATTGGATTACTTGGGATTAGTTTCTCGAATCATAGATAATTTATTTGAAGAACTAAAGTACTAGCACTCAAGCATGTAACGTCACTACTTGAAGAAAAAAATCATGCGCAGTTATCTCATAGCGAGCGTAAATGCGACAAACATATGACTTGCTACGCACATTTAGTATAGTTACCATGACTTTAGTGCATAGAGCTGTTTGCTTGAACATATGGACTACAGCGATGACTAAAATGCATAGCGGCGATGGAATTTTTCTGAAAAGTCACCTTGCGTTTGCCCACTCCCCTAACATAGCGGATATATAGATATACGATCTGGCAGAGCCTTCTTTGCTATGCTAAGGGAGTAGGGGTATAAATGCGTAAGTCAACTTTTGGAACAACTCCATCGTCGCTATATAAGTTTCAGTCATCGCTGTAGTCGATAAATTCAAGCAATCGGTTCTATGCACTAAGGCTACGGAAACCATACTACCAGTGCATAGCAAGTCGTATAGATTTATCGTATTTGCGATCTCTATGGAATAACTGCATGGTTTTTCACTCGGAGTAGTAAGGTTCTATGCTTGAGTATCGGTTCTTGAGTTCATCAAATAAATTATCTATAATTCGAGGAACTGATCCCAAGCAGATAAATTTTTAATATGCAAAATAAAAGATACCAAATACGCTTGGGTGTCTGCGCTACTTGTTAATTTAATTAAAGTACTAAGACTTACAACCATTGAGTTACTGTGATATTTGGGCAATAATAAATATTTTTCCACCAGTAATGAGGCTAATGGTGAAATGTTTTAAGTTATTAAGTATTTGTTGCCTGTCCTAAGATTTTTTTTACTAATTAGGATTGATGATGAGGATGAATAATTTCCAATTTAAACAATTTTCGTTCCTGAGGTATTGGGTTGAAGTCTATTGGGTTATTTATTTACTAAATGTTGCTTATGACCAATTTTTTGCTTTTCCTTGTAATGTTTTTCATTAATTATCATTTTAATAGTAAATAATTTTTAATTTCATTAATTGTTGCTCTCTTGGTTGCTAGGCTGAACTGCCTGAAGTCTATTATGTATATGCAGTTTGAGATTTATTCTTATTACCGAACTGCACTTTGCAGAGTTACACTTTTTTTCTTAAATCAGACTCTGGCTCCATTAGCCAATCAGCGCTAGCTTTGCTCTCAGTGCTCTCACAGCAAACACATTTGTCTAAGATTCCTGAAAGAAATCTTGTAGGTCACTTAATGTCCAGCGTCAATACGTCGTTCGAAAGAAAATAAAAAAACACTTCCGAAAGTTATCTTAACGCTCGACATTAAGAGACCTACAAGATTTCTTTTAGAAATCTTAGACAAAAGTTGGCTGGGCTTATTCTCACACGGCATAAGTCCAGGTGCCGCGCAGATCTATCGCCATCTCTTATTTATCCAGAGAAGACAATATGCCATGATGCCATTTAGGGCAAGCGCGGGAAAAGGATTAACGTCCCTTGGGTGTACATGATTAATTTTCTAAGGATTTCTATGCATCTACTTTAACAGTTTCTATTAGACCATCTTACACTGTATTACAACTACAATCTTCTCTTTCACTCTTATACTTTTGTGCTACCAGCAGGGCCAAAGCCCCGCTAGTATATGTATGTATGTATATATATATATATATACATATATATATATATATACTAGTGGGGCTTCGCCCCCTGCACGCTCCGCGTGCCAACCCCCATATTTTTATACGTGTCAAAAAAGTTTTCTTTTGATAAAAATTTTATGTCATCTTATACAAGTTTTTAACAAAAGCTGTTGAGTTTGACAGGAGGTACCAAGTGTAGTATAGAGTATAAGAAAAAAAGTTCGGTAAAGATCCGTTGTCTGAAAGTGAGAAAAATCGAACTTTGACTTTAGAGTGGTACGGAAGTGACAGGTGCGGAAGTGACATTTCGAGCTTTGGATTA
>JAPYYV010029873.1:0-11059 GCA_030522625.1 Copidosoma aretas | reverse complement strand
GGGTGTATGGAACGTTCTTATTGTCAACTTATGTTCAGGCTTGGCCCCCGGCAGCGTTGCTAAATGGCACGGAATTCCATCAGCATAGTCCATGGTTTTCTCATGCTTCTAATTTCTAATGCATTTCTTATGGTCAGTCAGACCATAGACTGTGCCGTGCCATTCAGCATCGCTGGCCTCAGCTGCTAGATATGATATTTCCGTCTAGGATTCTTGTCTTAAATACATCTTACAAGCGCTTTGCTTTAAGATGTGTTTAAGACGAGGATCATCCACAAAAACATTCTGTCTAGCAGCCCCCGTTTGGCTCACCGACCTCACCGTCCTTAGGGGACGTGCACTAATTATGTAATGCAATTTGGGGAAAGCAAGGGGTAGAAAATAGGTAAATATTGCATGGCGTAATTATTGCATGTTCCCTTAGATTTTGGCCCCAACCAATGTTTCGTGACTTGCTATTGGCTTGCGTCAGAACCACCGTGGCTTACGATTGGTCGGGGCCCAAATTTAAGGATCTCTATGACTGAAAGCTAACCCTGCTTGTATTATGTTAAGGGAATTCAGCCGTTTTCAGGAGTGGTATCATGTAACTTTGCTCTCATCTGCAAAAAAATTTGGACAGACTTATTTTTGACTCAAATGCATCTTCCGACGTATTTAAAGTTTTAAACCGGAAATTTGTCTATCCAGATAGCTATAAGAAACCAAGATTCGTTGGTTTATTTTGCTCGTGTCATCATCTCATTTCAGGGCGCGTTCGATTATCATCGTTCGTTCGTTCACTTCCCATAAGGCTCTATTCACGATGGAAGAAGAAGGCAGAAAGCATAAGCAAATTGGCTTGTATATCTATATTTATGAAAACATAAGGCAGAAGGCTTCTAGCCATAGATGTATGTATAAGCCAAAGTTGCATGCTTATGCTTTCTACTTCCTGCATCCTGCTTTCTGCATTCCACCGTGAATAGCTAAGAGTCAATGCTTTAGAAACGTACGGAAAACCACCACGCCTGGGGTGATATCATGTAACTTGAGTGAAGTTGGCGTAACTTAAGCAAATTTGCTTTCGTTTGTATGAGAATTTGGACCAACTTATTTAGGGCTTAAATATATCTTGCGACGTATTTAAAATGGAAATTGCTTTATCCAGATGCCTACGCAAAAAAAAAAATTCACATGCTCCCGCCCCAGGTGGTATTTACAGATTTACAGATATAGTTACAGTTAGTGTATGGAAATGGGCCGATCGACCGACTAAAAAAAATACACACAAACCTAAACAGCACTTTTTCCAATTTTCATCTTAAAAATGTCCCAAGATGTTTTTCAGACTTGAACGGACGGTGTAAGGCGGAAGCCATGTAGGCAAAGATGCATACTTACTAACTACTAAGTATCATTGCAGGTGTGGTAGTACGTAAATTTTTCAGCTATACTACAGAAGGATCTGGACAGACCAATTTTCGTCTTCTAGACATGGGTAGGCGCCTCTAAGACGAAAATTTGTCTGTCCAGGCGTTCTTGTACTACACCTGGAAGTCATGGGATGGAATGGTGGATTGGTTTTTACTTTTTAATTGATTAGTCATTCGGTTAATCTGTTTTTACCATATAGAGTTATGGGAATATAGGATATGGTATGGGTATACCCAACGGTAATTAATTAATCCCCTAATGTTTTGTGAAACTATTCTACTTTGTGTTGTTTCTGCCCAATCATGGAACTATAGGCTTAAGTTCTTAGGCCTAAAGCGTCCTAGGAAACCCTTTGCGCTCTTTAATCACTTTGCAGTTTTTGTGCCCGTGAGAAATAATGTACTTTTCGGAGATCTGGACCTCAAGTTCATCACCTATTACCCTAAGGTTCAAAGTTTACTCATGAGTGCAATAGTAGTTTTCGTCACAAATGTGCATCTCTCCAGGGCGGTCCCTGGGCCCGAGGGCGCTTGCGAAGCAACGCCTGAAGGATCGTTGGGACCCCCCTGGTCGGATGCACATGAGTGGCGAACGCTGTTTTTGCTTCGCTTTGCTTCGCAACTCTAAAAACTTAATCAAGCAATATTTCACAATTGAAGAACCCGTAAACTTTACAGGAAACGCTTGACCAAAATACCCCTGAGAAAAAGTAAAAAGAAATAAAAGAAAAAAGCCCCGCGAGCAGCGCATAAGTGCGTTTGATGTCGCTCGATTACACGCTCAACCAGCAATGAAATCAAAGCTGCGCCCGGCTAATAGTCGCACCACCCACAGGCACATAAGGTTCGAATACATCACGAGCAACGTATATAACGATGATAATACTTACACCTACCCATATACCTACCAACCCCTGGGAGACTAAGCAAGTGAGAGGGAGAAATCGAGCGTCGGTCGTCGGACACCCCTTCGCGCCTATACAGAGTAGTTGTAGGGGCGATGCAGATCAGCAACGACGGAAAGGGGGTTGGCCCAAATATCCACGACCAGAGGACGATGTAGTTGGACTACGAGGAGGGGGAGGACACGCGGAGGAGCGTCCGAACGTATAAGCAGCTTCAATCGCGCGCGACCAAACGGAACAACCCGAACAACCCGCGGGGCGCAGAGAGGTTATGACAAGGTGTGAGCGGGCGCGTGCACCGTTGGATCGCGATCGAATTCGCTCGCACTTCAAAGCTTGATTTTCCGCGCGCTTGATAGCCCGACGCAGAAGCACCGGCAACAATCTGCAGCCGCACGTGGCGTCGCGTGACCGGGCGACGGCGTCATATGCTCGATTGTACTTGGAACGACGAGAGGGTGTAAGTATATAGCTGGTAGGTATATCACGCGCGCGACCTGGTGTGCATGCGATCAGCTTCGATGGCATCGGTGCCGCCGGTGCACTTGGTTAAGCCGGATGAGCTCGCGGGAGTCGAGATAAAGGGGCCGTGGGCCCGATCGCACCGGTTCCCTGGACTGGGGCTGTTTGTTTTTTATTGGAACGAGAATGATGGTGTCGTCGTCGTCGTCTCTCTGTCCGGGGTCGAGTGCTGCTGGTCTGTTTTTTTTTTTCTTTCTTTTTTGTTTCACTTTTCACGGGGCGAGGGAGCCCACCCGAGGTGGTCTTTCTCACAGGGATGGGCCCTGCATGAGTGGAGGGGATGGGCGATCGTATCATCTCGATCGACGATAAGGGCTTGATTATCATCGTTGACACGGCCTTAGTGGGATGAGATGATCTCCGAGAGTTACTTGTGACACACGAGGGGGGGTTTTATTGATGTACATTAATTGACTTGAATTGATTCGCATATATTTCTGATTGTTCGATGTTCTGGTAAAAACGGTTTAAATTGGGAAACAATTATAATATGGAATGCAATTTCATGTAAGTCGATTTTTTTAGCATAAAATCGCTGTTTTTTGTTATTTAAGAGAGTTTACTGGCTAAGAGAATTCACGTCAAGATGCTCATGATACCATACACAAAGATAAATTAATGTATAGAAACTCCCCATTATTTATGATATCATGTCCCTATATTATATTACCTACATCGCTTAGACAGGGAGATATTAATATTTTTATATTTCGACTTTTAACATGTCTTATGAGAATCAGTACTTTCTAGCTGTATAGCTCAGAATAATATCTCAAAATTTACGTTAAAATTTGGTTTGAAATTTATTTATGAAAAATAAAATATCTGACTGTTGCGGATCAATCGGTTATGTACTCAATCACTTTGACATCAATAATAAATAAATGAATTTAATAATTCTGGTTATGAGAGTAGACCTCTAATGCTGGCAATGGCGATTAGCTACGTAGCACCGCGATCGGTGCATCTCTTTCGCATACAGCGTAAGGAAGATTATAGGCACTAGTGAACTCCCTTCAAAGAATTTCAAGTTTTGTGACATTGAATCAAATCAATAAGCTCCGTCGCAATTTTTAAGAAGATAATGCAAGACAAAATCATTTGTTTTCCAAATTATATGAATATTTATATTTTTGTCGATTCCTGAAAAAGAGGACCATGTCTTGTTCGCAAAAATAGGAGACTGTATCGATTCGAATAGTCGACAGAGATAGTATTATATTTCACAAATTTTTCATCGGCTCCCTTTCAGACACAGTTGGTATATTATTACATCTTCGTCGCGTTTTACAGATAACTTTTTAGTCGCGTTTAGAAGGTACGTGTTATCTCGAGCCTTTGTAGTTGCCATACCGATACATACCATTTATTTCTCCACACCAACGATTCATTTATAGTTAAATGATATTGAGGTGCCACTTTGTTGGAATATTATCAAATTGTTAACTTTTTTTATCTAAAACGTAAGTTGTGTTGAAAATTTTTGGTACTAACTTTAAAGTCATTATTTCAGTTGAGTTGTTCTGTTTGATAGCTCTCAATCGAATCACTGCATTACTTCTTCGAAACAAAACATCACACCACAAGCATTTGAACGAAGTTTGAATTAAGTTTCATTTAACCCTCATCGAATCAAAGATCACAAACAATTTCATTAAAAATACAATAAGTACTTGTAATTTAAAAGATTTCTCATTATATTCAAATATTAAACTTCCCGTACACCCAAAAGCTCAACCAAAATCAACCATTACCCTTTAAAGAGACAATCAAAAGATTTTATTACCCCGGGCCCCTAACCCACGGCTAATGAAATCTTTATTTATACGCCGACGCCCCCTCCCCCGTCCCTTAGCACCCGGCAAACAAAAATAATCCCCATAACGACACTTGACGACGAGCCTTTCTCCGACTGTGCGAAAATCGGAAAAGCGCCTTTCCCCGCGCCCGCTTCGCCCAACATCCCCTCAAGCGTTTCCCAACAACTATATGGTCGTCGGTCGAAAAGATCCTTCGTATACCCTGAAAATAATATACCTATATACGATGTATGCAGCATCCGTGTACCGCCTGCGAATATTTACAGAAGCATGTCCTCGCCCCGGGCAATATATAGTATGTGGTCTGGCGAATATATATATATATATAACACGATTGTGTGCAGAGCATCGAAAAGATGCACACTGCAGGCAGAGGGTCGAATTCTACAGCTCGCTCTCTCTCTCACCCTCTCATGGCTCGGCCAACAAACTCGCTTCTATGCGTGTATATACATTGCTCTCTTTCTCTCTCGCTCCAGGGGGTAAATCCTGCCGAAAGACGTCGAGCTCTGCGCGATGGATACCCATCATCTCTGCGTCAGGGTTTGGGGTCGCGAACGAAGGGGAAAGAGACGGGTAGACTCACGCAGGAGTCACTGTATGTATACGAGTGAAAAAGAGGTGGATAAACGTAGGTATACAAGGACGGTGCTGTGTACTCTGCACCGGGGCTTATGGTATTGACAGAGGTCACGTGCCGGCAGATTCCCTGGGAAAGTCGGCGAATTCTAAACAAGGAGTTTTGTGAAAAACGCGAAGACTTTGTTCATACGTACTGAGAAATGGTGTGAAAATTGCAAAAAATGTCTTGACTCTCGACGCGTATAGTTCAAGCCTAGACTGATGAGGTGATTTTTGGGGGGGGGGGGGGGGGCTTCGCACACCAACCCCCGACATCGAATCAAAAGTATTTTCATAGTTTTTATGGAAAATGAAACGATTCGTTATCTCACAACAGATACACAATTATTATGATTTTTAACAATTTAAATTTTTTTTTATCTATTTTGTATAATCTCATTTTCAAATTTACCCTCTCCTGGCCATACTCTCCACGTTACGACAAATCTTTTATCACAAGATCAATTCGTTTTTTTAATTAACAACAAAAAAATTATCATCTACATTCACCAAAGCAAAGAATTTTATCGCGTCCACCTAGAATCCTACAGATTCACATTGGTTATCAAAAAGAGAATGACAAAAAAATTCAAGTTTTATATTTTGTCGAGTTGAATGTGCGTTTAAAATATTTCTGGAATCAATAAAACTCGACGTACATATAACTTATCCATTTTTAACATTTGCTTCTCGTAACACGTTCGTACAAGTTATGAGGAGGTGGAAAAAATACTTCTACACGAACAATCACACCTTGGGTGTAATACACATCCAAACTCCCGGGTGTAACTGTGGCAAGCGTTGCGGAACGCGCGTCCCGCGAAAAGGGAAATCCCAAACACCCCTCGCATCAAGCACGCGATAAAAATAGGTGCGCACACATAGTCTGACAGGGATGAAGCTGTTAAAGAGACCATAAACGGATCCCGCAAGGTGTGGGCGTGCGCTTTCCATTGATATACACACGCGTGCACCACCGCGTGTAATGTGCGACGCACGTATACTCATACACGCGCGTACCCCACGCGATGGGAGAAAAATTCGTGCAAGTAGGGAGGTGGGAGGCGCGCGCGTCCCCAAAGACGCTTTAGCGGAGTCTGGAGACACGTGTCGGTGTAAACAGCGCCGGCGGCGTACTGGTCGCGTGCCGGGGATTACTAATTGTGCCCGAAGGACGGTGGCCCGGGGTTCGCAATATCCAGAGCGGCCACCGTATAACGGGGGGATACAGTTAATATCTCGGTCTCGGCAAACATTATCGTCGAGTTCACGCGGCTTAGCCTGCGTCCGGGCGCGAATAAAGGACCTGCTCGCTCTCTCTCTCTCTCTCTCTCTCGCTCTGTATTGTATATTATACAGGGGTTTGGTGCTGCTGGTTGTCGAAACCATACTTGTATGAGAATGGAGGGGCAGAGGATGCTTATTATTTGATTTTCACACATATGAAGTTATAATGTCCCGCTGGAGCCGGGAACCGGGGACTCAGAGATGGCGATGAATATGAATTTTTATTTCGGCTCGTGAACGCGTGCCGGCTAGCCGTGTGTACATATACATATGGGTCTTTGACTTGTTCGTGGGGTACACTTTAGGTCCTCCTTTTTTTAAAGGTATTAATAGTTTTGTGACTTTTCACCGTCAACAATATTTTGGCCATAACAATGCCACACTGAATTTAATATTCATGTGATGCGTGACAGTTATAAATTAGTCTCATGTAAGGAATCTGTATAGACAGGTTTGAATGATTCAGAGCTTGAAACGTTTATTTTCATATCTTCATGAAAGGTCGGAAAAAATTTGTAAGTACGCGAGCTCAAATCAGCGCATCTTCGGTAGTCGTCATATTTTTTTATTAATAATAGTGCAACCAATAACACGTAAAGTATGCGAGCAAACAAATTGTATCGTCGGTGGTAAAACTATTTTTTTTTTTTTTTAATAATAATTGACCTTTTTTTTATTGATAAGTATGATAATTATTTAACGGTGCATTCTTGTTTTTTTTACTTTTTTTTTTTTTTTTCATTTCATATTTCTATAGTATTTCAAATTTTCTTAGTTTATTGATATTTTGTAATCTCGGTAACAAAATTTTAACTTCTTTTAATATGTCGTGAATGAGTTTGTACGCTCATGTCAGTCATCTGCTCCTTGCAGTTGATTGTATAACTAGCCTGGCTAGGGAGGGCCATGAGTCCTTAGCCGAATAAAGATACATAAATACATGCATACATATGCATAATATAGGACTCGCGTATGTGGATTCCTATAACCGCTGAAAAAAAAAATTGGAGTTATGCTGCATATTTTTTTTTTATCTCAAAATCGATTTTTCTGGAAAAGTTGACTTTCCAGCTATTTATTATTATTTTAGGATATTTTACGATATGGATTCTGAAAGATCATTAAATGTTATACAAAAAAACATATTCAGATGAAATTAAAAAAATTGAGTAGGTGGGTGTGCGTGGGTGTAAATAGGGAATGTATATAAACAGTGTCATATCTCAGAATTTCTTTAACCGATTTCAATTGTGCCGGGCTTGTTTTTTTTTTGTTTATGGATACAGATTACTTCTCGAAAAAAATTTTTCATTCATTCGTTTTGTTTTGTTTTTTTAATTACGCCATTATTTTTGAAGCTTGATTTTTTGGAAAAAGAAGATTTGAAAGATATTTTTCGTTGTTACAGAATATTTTACGATAGAAAATCTAAAAGATCATTAAATTATGTACAAAAAAAAGTATTAAGATGGAAATTCAAAAAATTTAGTAGCTGAGTGTGGATGTAAATAGGGAATGTATGTAGTCAGTTATATCTCAGGATGTCTTCGACCGATTTTTATCGTTTTAGTATATTTTACGATGGATGTTCTGTAAGTTTTTTTTGTTTTTGGATACCCATCATTGCTGAAAAACAAAATTTCAGTTTCATCGATTCGTGTTTTTTTTTTTCATTTCGATTTTATCAATTTTGGAACATTGATTTTTTTTTAAATATGGATTTTTTCTCCAGTGAACGTTGTTTCAGAATATTTTGTGGTAGAAGATCTTGAAGATTAAATTTCTCAAATAAGACGTTTTTGGATTTAGAAAAAAATAAAATTGATGAGAGTCCGTGTAAAAAAGAAGAAGAACATGTGAATGAGGAAGCTCTGTGCCAATTAGTTGGCAGCGGTTTTTGACCTTTTACGTATCTTAAAATGATAAATCCTTTTGACGTGCATGAAATTATCCTCCAATTACTCTTATTTTTATCATCATTTAGTCCGGCTCAAATGTTATGCAAGTTAGCCCCAGACTTGAGTAAACTCTACCTTTATTATAGTGTACTTGAGCTATTCAGACCAGTTCAGGGCTCTGTATTGCCTTCAATGCTGATCCGAATAAAAATAAACGGACCGAGAGTATGATAAGAAAAAAACTTTGGTTGCTGCAACGCGTAACAACAGAACGCGTGGGCGAGTAAGCCGCTTACCAGCACCTCGAAAAATCTTCCCCTTCAGCAAAATGCGTATTACACGATCGGGAGTGTGGCCGTATAAGTACTGCAGCAGCTGAGGTCAAAAAGAAGGGTGCGTGCACCGGGTGTGCCGGCCGACAGCAGGCTCGCGTATCAATCGCTGGGTGGTAACATTTGGAGCCTCGCAAGATGACGACCTACCTCCTCCACGTCGTCGTAGTCGTTTTATACCCCCTGTGCTCTTAGGCTTCGCTGCTGCTCTTTCGGGCGTCAGCTTGTTCACTTCGCGGTTCGAGGGTGTTTGAACGCAAGCGCGCGTCGTACGATGAGGAGTCGTAGCGGATTTTTCTGCATTTTTTGGTGATCTTCATCATACGAGATGAACTATGCCTGTAAAATCGTATCATAATTTCACCTATAAATACATCTACTGCACGTCCATAGTATACGTAAAAATGGAGAAAATACTGTCGATCAATAATTTAGCGAAGAATTTTAACAAAATACCCTGACAAACTATTGTTACAATTGTGCTTATTTAAAAACGAAAAGTTCTCCACTTATTGTAAGAGTGATGGAAGTTGTCATGCGATGATGATTCATCGTTTTACTTTTTGTCAAGTTTTGTTTCATCATTCTTCGTAGCGCGCACTTTTTATTTGTGATTCATCATAATTTTTAAATCTTTTTTGTGACACGTGAAATTAAATTCACAATATATAATATTTTTTTATCTTACCCTGGCGAAAAAAATCCACGTGAGCAACTGTGAAAAACTGTGAAAATTTATGAACCATGATAAAAACCCGTTAAAATCTAAAAAAAAACCATGAAAATTTGTGAAACACTGTGATTAACTGAATGTAATTTTATTCTCGAATCAAACGCATTAGAATAAAGGGAAAATATTTTAAACATTTTAAACAGAAAAAAATGTCCAAAGGTTCGAAGTGCGCATTTAAAAATAAAAGTATTTTCCAACTTTGCCAATAATTTTTCACCTAAAAATTATAAGGTTTCATTAACAACATGCAAGGGAATTTTCTCTTTATTTTGACCCAGAGGATGCATAAAATAATTTTTCTTCGGCAAAAAAGTTGAGAATCATAACTTTTTTTCGACTGTCACCGACTTTCACAGTATTTTCTTATTTTTTACACTGCAGTCAGTCACTGTTTTCCACTCGGAATTTTTTCCGCCAGCAGGGCACATGCGCCTCTGCGATGAATTTTTTCGGTAATATCTCTCCGGAGATGTACTGAAAAAAGGTTCCAACGTACCCTGATACTCGATAAAACCCAGTACACCGGCTCAAATCCTTTCGAACGCCCCACTCGGCGCATCCCGCGCGTCTTTATATTCTTTTCCAGCCTCCTTCGGCACACGCGCGCCGCTCGCAAAATCAATGCGCGCGCACGAGTACGCGCACACAACGATGTAATACCGCCGCGGTCCGCTCGAGCTCTCTGTTGACTCTTGCCGGAATTGCCACTCGATCGGCATCTGCTCTTTCGCCTCTCGCGCGTGCATGTGCTGCAGCGCGCGGGGCTCATCGGAGGCTGCGATGAAAACATTTTGCAACGACTCGAGCCCTCTTCGGCCATCCCGCCCCCCCACGGCCCTTGGCGAGAGAGCCGCACCCCCTGCCGGCGCGCACTGCACACGCGCGGCTCCCGCGGGCTTTTGTTTTTCAACATTTAGCCTTTTCGAGGGCTGCGCAACACCACCGACCGAGCGATCCGCACTTGATGCGCGCGCCCATTGTGGGTGTAGGGAAAAATCACCCATTTGAATGTTATAATACCCGGTATGAAATGGATTTGGCCGGATGTTTGTGCGCGTTTGTATTCTCTGCGGGAAAACAAATAGCGCTCGAGCCGCGTTGCTGAGCCAGCACTCGCGAGTTTGTAATTTAGTTTTTGTGATTTTTGTTTGCCGCCTGACGTGGTTTCAATCACATACTTTTTTTCATCGACGCGAAGAGCACTTGCGTCTCCAGAACCGAACAGAAATTTTGTATTATTTATTGAGGAAAATTTGAAGTGGGATAAAAGTATTATTTACATTTAACATTCAAAATTTAAGCACACCGGTATACTCGTGAGACATTAGTCCGTTGCATGGATGATTAATGAATGAATCGACGTTTATAATTATTTCGAAGCTTTGTGATCGACAGTCTACAATCCAAAAATACATGTTATTACGTTCGCAGGGGCGGCAAAACCGCTATGGTCGGTGTGGTGCAACCACAGCTGAATTTTGAGTAAGTATGGAATTCCATACCTGAAAATTAGGAGACCACCGTTA
>JAPYYV010029860.1:0-10548 GCA_030522625.1 Copidosoma aretas | reverse complement strand
TCATAGAAAAAGTCATTCCAAGAGCAACGTAAACACTGATTACTCAGCCAAAAAACGATGAATCTTTACAAAAAACTAACAGTTTACGTAAAATAGTACAATACATCAAATATCTAAAAATGAATATGTTCAGCGGTATGGTTGTTGAATAATCTTGATCGAAGGATGGAAATTTTCACTGAATGCTGACAGCTAAGCAAAGCTAATATATCTATATAGAAGCAGAACGGGACATGTACACGCAAACACGCATAAGATTTTCCTGTCCATGTGAGGTCTACTGCGCATGCGTGACTGTGGGTCAACTACTACCTTAAAAACGTGAATCGCTGTTTCTCGGCCAATTATGATCGAAATCGTCTGAAATTTGGTATGTGTACGTAAAATACCTCAGTGCTACTGATGAGTTGATCAGAATTCAATAAATTCATCATCATTAATTAATATTATATTAGAAATAGATAGTGCACGGATTACAAAACTCGCAAACTTCAACGAAAAAAAGTGGTTTGGGAAGTTTCAGCTTGACAAAACTTTCAGCGACAAAGTTGTTCCTCAATGTTCGAAGAAGTTTTCCTGAAAGTTTCAAATTGATTTATTAAAGAACAACTAAGATAGAGAACTTTTTATAACGTTTACAGCTATAACAATAACTATGAGCTACCGTCGTTCCCGGCCAGCTCAGCTCCTGCGTCAGGTTAGGTCGTCTGCTGCATGGTGGTAACAGCTCATTGTCTACCATCTGGGCACATAGTTATAAACAGTGTATTATTTCAGCTATTTTTTGATAAATCAATTTGAAACTTTCAGGAAAACTTCTTCGAACATTGAGGAACAACTTTGTCGCTGAAAGTTTTGTCGAGCTGAAACTTCCCAAACCACTTTTTTTCGTTGAAGTTTGCGAGTTTTGTAATCCGTGCTCTACCTATTTCTAATATAATATTAATGAATGATGATGAATTTATTGAATTCTGATTAACTCATCAGCAGCGCTGAGGTATTTCACGTACACATACCAAATTTCAGACGATTTCGATCATAATTGGCCGAGAAACAGCGATTCACGTTTTTAAAAATGACTGAATTCGAGTTTTAGACAAAAAATGGTTTTTGTTCTTTGTTTCAAAAAGTATAACTCGGACCAAAAAGTTGCAATTAAAAAAAAGATGCTGATTTTTATTCTCTACACGCTGGTATTTAAAAAGAATTTATATAGTGAGTTTAAAAATTCCACACCTAGTTTACTGTTTTATCTGGGTAGAAATTACCGTTGCCACCACGGGAAAAATTATGGGATAAAAATTACCCTTAAAGTACAGTAAAAATTCAAGTGATTGTCGCAGCGTCACATTTTTACCGTTGCTTTCACGGTAAAAATTCCAGTAATTTTTTTCTCCGTGTACCTATTACCGTGCTGTAATTACCATGGATAAAAAAAGCATTGTAAAATTGATTTACTAAGTACAATGAATATATAAGTATCAAATATACTATTTTTAGAGTGTCATCTTTATCTTCGATTGTTGTATAAGCTCAAATGTTCTTAGACTACTGTTTACACGTTTAATTTGTCGAGCTATAAAAGTTGGGTTATGTTTACATGGGTGTCTCACAACGGTAATACGGACGCGACCACTTAAAATGTACATGGTACCTAATATCGTGGATAAATAATATTGACTTAATAAAAAAGTTGTATTTCTGTTTTCTCTTTATCTTTACTAAAACTGCTCTTGATTAATGTAGTCAAAAAATATATTTTTTACTTTGTACTTCTTTTTTCCAAAAAGTAATAAGCATTTCTTAATAACCTCGGTAATAGGGCAGGACACGAAAATAGGTACACTTACCCCTATAAAAAATATTCTGCGAGTGTCCTATTATCATTTGCATCATACATCTGTGAGACCAAATGCTATTATCAATAAAAATTCTCAAGTTCGCCCCATATAGGCACTCGTGAAGCAGTAAAATTATTGAATCCGTCGAATAAAATTCAAACAAATACTCGCTTATGAGGATCAGAATTTTTCATTTTTAAATATTTGCAGCTTCTTAATTTGATCAGTGTTTTAAAATAAAAAAATTTTCAGAGCACAATAACAACCATTTTTAAAATACTTGCATATTGCAATTTCTCCGTGAGTAATGATTGAATTATTCAAAGTTTTGCACACATGTGTTAAACGTATGAACGATACTTATGAAATCATTAAGTGCTTATAAAATTATCTTTAAAAACTATGTATATTAATTATTGTAAACACTCTTCTTCAGCTTTTTCGGGAGGGGGGGGGGGGGGGGATTTAAAACTTTTTGAAAAACTTTTTCATTCCTAAAAAAACAACTTGTTGTTTGAAGTTCTCTCAAGCTTGAACTTTCTTCCCCACTTTTTATTAAAATATAGAAGTCGTAGTTTGTGGTCATCACTTATTCAATACTATAAATATTCACGTTCAACAGCACATTAAGGTGTTTTGCGCTTGAGAGACAGGACATCTAACGGTAGTTTCATGAACACTGCTTCATTGGTAAGGCAGCTTGTATCTTTTGTATATGAAGAGTTGGCTACATCATGAAATTAACCCATATTATCGTTGTTTATCATTTTATGACTCAAATTACTCATAAAACGAAATATAAACGTTTTTTTTGCAACCGACCAAAGCATTCCTGAAACTTTCAATTACACAGGTTTATGACAACAACAAAATTTCATGTACTAGAGACCAGACCAGGCTATTCCCATGTATTTGAACGCGCTGAATCTGAATCCGAAGTCTAATAATCCTTATCACGACAGGATTTCTTTAAATCTATAATTTTAAGTAGCCAAATACCAAAAAACAGCATTTTTTACAATCTATAATTTCTAATAACGATAAGACTGAAAAAACGCCCTTTTTACATAAATCATAGATTTACAAAAAAATCTTGATGTAATAGAGATTATTGAACGTCGCATTCAGATTCAGTGCGTCGAAATACATGGGAATAACCTGATCTGGTCTCTAGTACATAAGATTTTTTTTTTTGCAAACCTGTGTTATTAGGTGGACGTTTTTATTTAGTAAAAAATAAATTTTGTTGCGAGCAATCTCCAAAACAGAGTAGGAAATCATAGCTGCTTTCACAAGACATCAGTTTTTAGACAAGGACGCACATCTAATTTTACGGAATTTCACAATTTTTTTTTCACCGAAAAAAAACGAACATTTATTCTCATATTTATGGAAAGTGTGCATTAATACGTAATCTACGGATGATGAAATTTTCAAGAAAATCCATAAAATCGGATTTTTAGAGCAAAGCACCTTAAATAATATTTGATAAGTTTATAAGTATCGCTAAAGGGTTTGATATGTATCTACCAAATTTGCAATGATTTTGAAAAGAGTTGCTTAAGAAATTAGCAATTTATGATTCAAAAAATCATTTAAATGTTTTTTTTAAATTGAGTTGTTGTCTTATCCTCAGAGTGCACTCTTATTTAGGGGGATTATCGTAGTACAGTAAACTTCAAAGGTAAGCGTAAATAAGTATTTTGTCTGATGTACACACATAAAGATTAACAAAAAAATCATTATAGTTGCAAAAATTATGAGTCAACTTGGACTTTTGTTTGGATCTGCACCACTATATAGATATACAAATAACAGAATACAGTAGCTTTGAGTCGATAAATCTTCAAAAGGATGAAGCTATTTGACATATTCGTTTTTGTAAGAATATGTAGAAAATTAATTGAGTTAAAAGTAAAAACGTGTCTTTGGGAACCAGTACACAAAGATATCTCCATAAGAACCTATGTAAATATAACCTTAAGCCTTTGCGATTTAATGTCTCAAAAACTATGTAGCTAGGCCCTTTAAAATTTGGATATGTTATTTATAGTGATAAAATGAGTGTCAAATAATTTTTGGAAGAATTTCTGTAGAAAAAGAAATATCATGAACCCTTAAAAGTAACATAATAAATCAGACGTATTTTAGAGATCAAAAATAATTAATTATTAGATACGAAACTTACACATGATGATCAACTTAATGTTTATCGTGGCATCACCGTGAATATTCGTAAGTTTCAAGTTGTAATCTCCGATGTCATCCTTCTGTGTCTTTTTGATAGTCAATATGGCTGATTCTTCATTGACTGTAGGTATTATACGTTCTGATTTTCTTAAGACACGACCGTTAACAGTCCATTCATCCGCTGGTTTTGGTGCAGCTGTAAAGTCGACTTTTATATCGACATCATCGCCAATCTTGAGTTTATAAATCTTTGGCGAATCTGTGCTAATTACGGGTGGTGCTTCAATAACTAAAATAGTTTTAGAAATCAAATTAATTTAATATCCAAGTTGCAAGAAAAAGTGACCTTAAGGTTAAGGATTTTAACAAAATCTTGATCTATAGTTTCATCATGATCATATATGTTTCCATAAAAATATGACAAAAGTATAAGATTTCAAAGTTTAATAATTAATAAGACCAACCAAAAAATAGAGTTTATAAGGTAAATAAACGGGTAAGAGAAGTGAGATAGAACTAATACCTCTTGTATGTGTACAATAAGGACAGGCATGTCCATAAAAACTAAGTAATTGTATACGGATAAGGATTGTAATGACAATGTGATACAATACTAATAAGCAGTTTCTCTGAATAATTATCTAAGCGTACCTTCAACTTTTAGTTTGGAAGATGATTTAACATTGGTAGCGATCACACTGTATTCCAGAGCATCTTCAATAGTACAATTGTTGACCATTAGTACTTTTTTCAGGCCTTCATCGATGATTGTGTATTTTGGTGATTGATGTATTTCTTGGCCCTTCCTGGAATAATTAAAATTATTTATTACGTAATGTGTATCGGATAAAAAAAAATTTTTTCATCACTCTAACCTAAAAATCGCACTTTCGCCTCTTCTTTTCGGCTCTCGTGATGAAAAATATCGTACCGACCTGTTACTTGCCTTCCTCGATGTTTTCCCTCGCTTCGCTCGGGCAAACAACTTCGAGGAAGGCAGGAATACGTCCCTAGCACCAGGGTGGTAATATACTATTACAGTAAAAATTTAAGTTAACTGACCTTAGCCATGTAACAGGAATCTTCGGATTGGATAATTCTATTTCAAACGTTGCAACTTCGTTAAGAGGAACTAATGTAATTTCAGGTAAGCGCTTTAAAAATTCAACCCCTGGCTCTTCGACTATTAATTTTGCAACAGATGTTTGATTTCCGACTTTGCAAGAATAATTTCCAGCATCATTCAGATCTGCATTGTTGATTTTCAATTTTTGTCGTTTACCGTCAATTGAAAGCTGGATGTGTTCTGAGAACTGAAGTTCTTGGTCGTCCTTGAGCCAACGTACAAGAGCGTCACCCTTCGTCAGTTCTATTTCGAATGTTGCCGTTTCACCTCTTGCAATCGTGACGTTGTGTATTTTTGTGATTATTTCAGGCGGCAATTCTATATACATTTTAAAATAATGATTTCTGAATTATTCAATTAATGGTAAATCAATGTTGTGGTAATGTTATCATTGAAGTCATTATTTTATACTTTTTATTACATAAATAATAATTTTTGAAATCTTTTCTCACGATAAAAATCGACGTTTTTTCAAAATCTAATCGTAAGTAAATAAAATAATAATTCGATGATTGTAGCTCAACCGGTATGTTATGGATTCCTAATACAAACTAGGTTTAGTTCGAAACCCGAGTCGCTCATACAAGGGCAGTAAGTTACTTAATCAATATATCTATAATACAAAAAAAATCAAGTAGTAAATACACCCAGCAAATCAGATCTTGTTTCACGCTATATATAATGCAAAAGTCTATCAAGGATTCCTATGATTACTTATTGTCGCTCGGTCGCGCTTAGCAGTGCCATCATTCACTGATGTTAGATTTATCTACTCACCGACAACTGTTACTTCAGCAGAACATGTTTGATCAATCAAGGTGCATGTATATTCTCCTTCATCTTGAATGGAAGTAGATCGTATAAGTAACTTCCTAATAGTGCCTTCTTTAATAAACTCTAACTTTTGAGCTGCTGGACTTAAGGGTGCACCATCTTTGAACCAGGATACATCAGCTGTTTGGGAAGTTATTTCCACTTCTAAAATAGCTTCATCTTTTTCCGTAACTTCAAAGTCTTGTAATTTTTTAATAAACTCTGGTTTTGAAGCTGTAACTCATTTCAACATTGATATCATACTCTGTGATAATAGGATCAAACTATATTTTTTAAAAGTATGTTACTTACGTTTAACTGTCAAATCACAAAAAGTTTTTTGATTTTTAACAGTACACTTATAAGTACCCTCATCACTTTGATTAATGCGTTTTATCACGAGCTTATGTACTTTTCCAACTTGTATAATTTCACGGTGATCCATGCCACTTATTTCTGTATCATTGTGCCACCAAGTTGTTGACACTGTATGCGAAGTCTCGCAAATCAGTTCCAAAGTTGTACACTCGTCAATAGTTTTTCTTCTATCGAGTTTCTTTACGAAATAAACTTTTTCAACGTCTACAGTGACTTTTGCGCCATGAGACGTCTTGCCAACTGGATTCGAAGCAACGCATTTGTAATCTCCTGCGTCAACTTCAGAGTCAGCATTTCTGATTTCTAGTGTGATAGATTCACCATCGTAACTTTCTGTTATGTTTCCTGATTTTTCCAGTGGTTTGTTGTTTCTATTTATCGACATTAAAACATTAATGTACAGCTACTTTTGTAATAATTTGATTTTTAATACTTTGTTTATTATAGAGTTACCTCAACCAGGTTACTACTGGCACTGGATTTCCAGTAACTTTTGCGGAAAGTTTAAACGTTCCCTTTTCTGGCACAGTCAATTCTTGGAATCTTTCAGTGAACAGTGGTGGTTGTGGAGCACCACTTGCCATCTCTGTGCAAAAATATATTAAGTTACATATACGTACATAAGGGTGCCTATGATTTCCCAACTTAAATTTTTTTTAGCTCCCATTCCTCAAGTCACTGTAGTTTCAAACTTTACACTACAACTCCCAAAGTTGAAAATATACTCGTTCTCTTAGCGTGAGACTCTTCGAAATAATTTAAATTGATGAATTTTGATAGCAAAATGTTTTCACAAATTAAAAAAATTATGCTGGACTTAAGAATTATATGCAAATAATTTACACTTATATTGGAACACCCTAAATTTTTCTTAAGGTACAACAAACATTTTTTTGCCTATATTTGGATATTTTAAATAAATACTTATATCATCGAAATCAAGCTTCAATTTTTATTTTTTGTTTCAGTTCGAAAATTGAAAGTCTTCTAGTAATATTTACTTTTTTAATTAGTATGGAGCAATATAAAGTTATTGTATCCAGTTGTTGAAGTCAAAAGATTTTTTTACGTTGTGAAAGAAACATAATGCAAATTTAAAGGGATTTGTGCTGGAGATGTGGATTCATCTTTGCATTTCTGGGGTTAAAATCTAAATTATCGGCTCAAAAAATCTAATAGAAGTCGAAAGCTAAAAAAAATTTAATTGGAAAAACAACGAATACTGTAATACACACACACTCAACCAGATAAACATACACTATGTGGAAACTAATTCACGAACTCTGCGAACCAAGGCTCCTCGAAGCGAGTGCCACTGCACGTGTTAAAGTAAGTAAGGTTAGGTGCGAGCAGCTGTGTAATACCCGCTTCAGTGACACTCAATTCGCGGAGCCTCGATTTGCAGAGTTCGTGAATTAGTATCCGCATAGTGTACATATAATTGTATCCGTTAGGATGAATTTAAAAAAAAATGTTTATTTTCCTTAAATGAATGATCGATTCTCAATATGAAGCACTGATTAAAAACGAAAAATAATTTTCATGAATTATTTGTATCAGGTAAAATATAAATAGTATATCATGCACCTACACTGAGAGAACAGTGGCACTGTTGCAGTGCTAACTGAGACGGCTTCTGTACCTTGCAATGGGTCCGCAGTACCCTCATAGCTTGGGTGAGCTGCTCTCTCGTTTGGGACGGCAGCGTTCCCATAAAGTGGAGCAGCAGCGCTACCAGTATATACTGGTAGACTAACTGTACCTCTTGATAAGGTATAGCTACTATCCCGATTCCCGCGTGATGGTACAGATACGGTACCGTTTGGGACAGCTGCTCTCCTAAAGCGGTAGAGCATTAGCGCCACGACGTAAGTACTTACGCTTCAGGATCACAGTTGTTCTCTCAGTGTTGGGAGTAAAGTAGGTTGTGTACGCCCGACTAGAGTTAGTGCCAGAGGTTAGAGGTCAGTGGTTAGCGTGCTAATAGCCTCGGAAATAACACCGTTTAAGGGGTTACAGATTCTATCCTCAGGACTTTCAGATTTTTTTCTGTGGGTTCTGGTCAGGAAAAGAATCTACGATACCGAAAAAAGCGTTTGCGCAAAAAATGACTTTGGACAAAAACCTCTTGACTTTGTTATGATAAAAATGACTATTGTTGTAAAAAGCGATTCTCAGCTCTTCGAAAAGAAAAATGCGATATGACTGAATAATATTGTTTGTTTATAAATTTGTTTAAATATTTGTTAATTAAAAACTTTAAAAATAGAATTTAATTGCAGCATTTCTATATATTAAGTAATATTTCTTTCATTTTATTAACTTGTTAATTTTTAAATAAATAAATAATTATTTTCTGAATTTTTACACTTTTTTCAAAATTTTGTTTACCACAGTTTTACACATATAATCTTTTTCTATCATTGGTTTATAAATATGAGGTTCTATTGATGAATTATTTTATTTCCATTGCGTCTTATTATTTCGAAATTTGAGCTGGGATCATTATCGAACAAATTTCGGCGGAATCAGCTACATCATGTATATATTTATACATTATCTGACACCGGAAAACCGATCGAACGGCTGAAAAATAAAACGATGATGACAATGCTGTGATTGCTAACTTATAGTTGTACTCATACACACTGAAAGTACACTGGAGTCCGTCTTTTTTTTCTACCGTTTTTCTCAAATCTCGAACTATCTGTCGTTGTATTCTATCGACAGAGCAGACGCACAACTAAAAAGATAGAAACACTGGCTACTCACGTACACGCCCATACCAACATTCATTTCGTCGTTTTCTCTAAGCTTTATTAAAAAATCTATTACATTAATAAAACTATACTTCGTTGTCATAATTTATATTCTTCTTATTTGCATGTTTCTTGTGAGCAAACGAAGAAAAGGTTATGACACGTGTGATATATGTATTCACTATGTACAAGTGTATTGGCACCATCTGATGTCAGAATAGTGCGAACTTATAGGGCTCTTAAGGACTTACTTGCATTGTCGGTTGCAAATAATGCAATTTCACTGACTAATTACGAAGCTAAGCGTAAGAACTATGAGAATCACAATAACTGTGAATTTCATAGTTGTCCGTAATGTCAAATGTAAAAGCCAAGAGTAAGAGTATGACGCGAGTGACAGTAAATCACATCTCCACCAGTCACCTGAGCACGAATCTCGTATTATTTAATTAACTGTCAGTTATTTATTGCATTACAAAATTTATTTTCTTTCAATGGTGAAACTGTGAAGTATGCACTTGTCGTGACCTTCGTTATGTTCACGCCTATAAGGCAAAGTGGTTAAAAAATTGAATAATGTACAGTCAATAATGCATTGAGTCCTCAAAAGTCTTACAAGTTTGCACTTTTCTCTCACCATGGGCTCTGCTGTTTCATTTTTTACCCCCTCCAACGACTTGCACACAGTGAATCAGCTGGCTGTTTTTTAACGACAGAAAGAGAGAGTGAAAGAAGAAATCGTGCACATGCGCCTGGCACACCAGCAAGTCAGTAGTAATAAATTTAAAGCCAATTTCACAACATACTATTTTGCACTGCACTCATCCAACGCTGTACAGCACCAGAGAAGGGAGTAATACAACGCAAAACAGTGTTCGTTGTGAGATAAGGCTTGCAGGGCGTACACGCATAATTTTATTTTCTGTATCTTTTTATAAATAATAAGGTATTCAAATATATATATATATATATATATATGTGTGTGTGTGTGTGTGCGTGTGTGCGTGTGCGTGTGTGTGCGTGTGCGTGTGTGTGTGTGTGTGTGTGCGCGCGCGCGCGCGCGCGCGCGTATGTATGTCTGTATGTATTATATATATATGCGCGCACGTGATGTATGTGTTCGTACAAAAACACATGCTGTAAACTATTTATTTCATATGAGGTATTCGAATGAGTCAAATCCTGTTTGGTAAGATACTCATGTTAACTGATATTTGGGATGATCTTAAGGGAGTTCTATCGGTAACAGAAATAACAATGAAAACGAGACGAAAATATATTTACGTGTAAACTGAACCTCGAAAAGAACACTGTCAAAATTTGGAGGCATGAGGGTTCCTTAAAGCCGAAAAATTAATATTTTACTGTAACGTATTTTAACACGCGACCTTATGAGAAACAGCACTTTTTGAGCCTTGTAACTCGTATATCTCGCTTATTA